>JAKTVF010000283.1:0-11116 GCA_030557055.1 Candida tetrigidarum | reverse complement strand
GCCGAATTGAGAAAGAAGAAGAAGGAAAGAATGAAGAAGAAGAAGGAATTGGGTGATGCCTACGTTTCTTCCGATGAAGAATTCTAAGTTTGATTCTCTTTTGATTTCACTACTTCATGTTGGCAAATCTGGAAAGTTTATATATATACATTATTAGCTAACAAACAAACATACATTTATTTTATTTTTTTATCTTTTTTTTGTTTTTCCTTCGTGTCCCCTCTTATTAAGGCACCATTAATTTTATATACATAAAGTATTTCTATTAATATTAATATTATTTGTTATCTTTATCATTTACAAAATAAAGAAAGTACGAATCTCAGTTATTTTTCCCCGTACCCACCCTAACATTTCAGTATAATTTTAGTCGCACAAATAAACCAAAACCCACTAATATTGGAATAATAAAAGTAAATTGTTTTTTGCATTTCTTCTTGCGTTACAATGGCGGAAAGAAAAAAAAAGAACAAAATCCTTATACATAAACTTTGCAACCAAACCAAACCACATCCATAACGAATGATTGTGATATGGTGGACAACCATTATACGTGTCGTGGTTTCCCACACAATCTACACGGATACCAGGAAATTGTTGCATAAGAATTGTAGCAACTTCATTGAGAGACCAATCTGGAACATATCCTATTCTCCTTTTACTATCACATGTCCCGTGGACACTCTCATACGAGAAGCAAACGATGTATGTGTCTATATGGATCTATTGGGTTAGAATTAACAGCACTACAAACAGGTATAACTAACACAATTCTAGTCGCTATGTCCCGAAGAAGCGATGTATATGGACGAGAGAAACAAGAAGACAGAACCAGCCATAAAATCACTTCTATATCGAAATAAAATACCCAATTTTGATATTGAAAAGTTTTGGAACATTAAAACAAAGCCAACTAGAATAGCAATAGCAATATCGGGTGGTGGATTCAGATCAATGCTAGTAGGAAGTGGAGTCTTGCTTGCCTTTGATGATAGATATCCACAGTCAGTATCGCCATTGTCCGGTTTACTACAGAGTACAAGCTATATAGCTGGAATTTCCGGTGGATCATGGTTAGTTATGAGTAACTTCATCAACGACTTTGAACCTATACATTCATTGAAGAACGGTATCTGGGATTTTAGCGAGCTGCTACTTCATGGTGTGGCAAATTTTGACACTAAAGATATCCCCCAGGAAAGTCCACCAGTAAAACCGCAAAAGCTAGCTGAACAGCAACAACACGTGTTAAGCAACTTGTGGGAGTTTTTCAGTGGAGATAAGAGAAATGAAAACACACCAGCAGAAGAGGGAACAAGCAACTGTTCCCTAATATCTTGGGTAAGCAATTTGTTCAAGTCCAAGTCAGCGTCTATAGAAGAGAGATACATTACTGTGAAGGATTGTTTGACATTCTACAAAGAACTATTGATTGAGGTCAAGGATAAGAAGAAAGCTGGTTTCCATACTTCGTTCACTGACTACTGGGGAAGAGCTTTGGCTAGAAAGATATTCAATCCCATGGTGAGGAGCCCAGGTACGACCGTGACAGCAGCCACAAGAACGTTGTCATCATTTTTAGACCACGAGCAACCGTTTCCTATTATAGGCGCCATTGAAAAAGATCCTGTTTATCCAGAATTGTCCACCAGCTTGGATTCGCATTGTTTTGAAATCACACCATTTGAGTTTGGTTCTTGGGATTCATACTTGAATGCATTTGTGCCGCTACGGTACCTTGGCACTCCATTGAAAGCAGGGAAATCCACAAACGTTTCCCTGGATGGCACATTTGCATATTGTGTTTCCGGGTTTGATAACGTTGGCTTTCTCACAGGGACGTCGTCTTCATTATTCAACCATATATTTGTATTTGTTTACAAGCTATTAGAAAGATACCAACTGGAAACAGCGTCTGCCATTGAAGGTATACTCAAATCTCTTGGTTTAAGTTCGGAATGGAATAGTTTGAAAACTCCACATTTGCATCCAGATTATGCCTTATTTTCACCCAATCCCTTCTATGAGTATGGATCTAAAACCGGCAACAGTAGTATTTCTGAAAGCGCAGATTTGTACATGGTGGATGGCGGGGATGATGGGCAGAATATACCGTTTCATCCACTTTTGAATGCTGCACGCGATATTGACATTATCTTGGCATACGATATGACGAATGAGTTGAACAACTACCCCAATGGCACGGTTCTCCAAAGAACATCGCAAAGGTACAAACAGACAAATAATCCCAATATTCAGATCCCATTCTTTGAGATCCCATTCTTTGAGATCCCATTCTTTGAGATGCCAAACAAAGCTACGCCTACAAAACGAACTTTTAAATCGATCTTCCCCAAAGTTCCGACACCAACACAGATAATTGCGCATGGTTTGAATCAGTACCCACTATTTCTTGGTTGCGATATAATAGAAGACTATGAACTGTTGGACGTTGCCGATACCAGTCTTGCACTCCATAATAATTATCTCCCTCCAGTAATCGTATACCATGCCAACGCCAACTACGGGTATGCGTCAAACACATCCACTTTCCAATTGAGTTACAACGAGACAGAAGTCAACGGCATGGTTTCCAATGGGTATAACCTTGCCACAAATATGAATAACGCAGCTTTTGCAGCTTGTTTGGGATGTGCAATTCTTAAACGAGAATTTGACAGGATATCACTCAAATTAGGGAGCGACGCGTTTACTGTTCCAAAATTCTGCAAAAAATGTTACAAGGCATTCTGTTGGAGGGAATAAAATTGTGCCAAAAAAAAAAAAAGAATAAGCAATAATCAAGTGACTACAACGACAGGAACTACAAGTTGATTGGATTGAATTATTATTAGAAAAAAAAAGAAATACTCAGGGCGCTTGCCTAGTAGATCTCGAAGAACATGTAACCTGAAATTGATTTTCCCCAACCGACATTTAAAGTCAAAAAATAAAAAAAAGACAACAGCGAGAAAGAAAGCAACAACAACGGCACAATAAAGAAAAATAAACCAGAAAATATTGAATCAACAAAAAAAAAAAAAAGAAAGAAAGGAAGGAGAAAAAGTATAATAAAATAAATATATCTTCCCACATTTCACATACATATATCCCATTTTATTTTCGTGTTTTTTTTTGGTTCTTTTTTTTTTGAATATTTTTTTTATTGTTTTACTTCAGTTTTGATTCACTACAAGAATGGCAGGAGTTAGACATTTGAGAGTAATAGGATTGGCTGTATTTATTATCGGGTTGGTGTTTGTATTGCATAGAGCAGGAGCCAATACTGCATCTATCATCCATGCACAAGTCTCCGACCAAGCTCCTAATAAACACAACGTGAAATCCAATAATGGACATGTTTATGCCGATAGCAATAACAATTTGATAGCTAATAACATCATTGACTCCAAGAATGATGATAAAACGGATGCCAAGATAAACCAAGAGATATCAAAGGAAAATGATCCCGCTCAAGAAGGTGTCAGCAACAAGAAAGACCCAAGCCCAAACTCCGATAACGATGGTAAGGATTATAACCCACTGGCCGACTTGATTAAGATCAGATCTTTGTCCCCAATGACTATTTTCAGCAAATCATACTGTCCATATTCCAAAAAAATAAAACATTTATTGTTGGAGAGATACCTGATCACACCAGAACCAAATGTTGTTGAATTAGACAAGTATGAATTTGGAGCGGAATTGCAGGAGTACTTGTATGACAAGAGTGGCAGAAGAACGGTGCCTAATGTCTTGGTGGGTAGTTCGCATGAAAGTAGAGGTGGTTTTGATGATTTCAACAAGTATCATGAAGATGGTGAATTGATAAAATTGTTGGTTGAGTGGGGGTCTGGGAGATTGCAAGTCCTGAAGAACGATGTCCCTTCAAATGCATAAGTAGCTTCTTTATGAGTATATATAGTGTATACATACGTATATATAGAGAGAGATTTTAATATTTATGTGAAGATGTTCATAGCATTATAGGAAACGGTGCATGTAATTCTTTGCCTTCTCTCTTTTTTGTTTTTGTTATTATTATTATATAACTAATGTAACATTAATAAACTATGAATATAGGTAATATACATACTTTACTATAATATTTATATATTGTGTTTTTATTTTTTGGTTTTACTTTCTGGTTGTATGAATTCACATTCAACTAAAGAGGAAAATAGAAAAAAAAGAAACTCTCCCCTTAGAATTTAGAGAATTTCTTAGATTTGGAAGCACCAGCAGAAACTTTCAAAACGTTGAATCTAACGGTTTTGGAAATTGGTCTACATTGACCAACGGTGACAACATCACCTTCTTCAACTCTGAAAGCTGGGGAAACGTGAGCAGCAACGTTCTTGTGTCTTTTTTCGTATCTGTTATATTTTGGAACGTAATGCAAGTAGTCTCTTCTGATGATGATGGTACGGTGCATTTTGGTGGAGACAACGGTACCGGATAAAATCTTACCTCTGATAGAAACGGAACCAACGAATGGACATTTTTTGTCAATGTAAGAACCTTCAATGGCGGCTTTTGGGGTTTTGAAACCTAAACCAACTTCTTTGTACCATCTCTTGGTCTTTCTGTTAGCCTTAGCTTTTGGGTTGGTGAAAATGTGTGGTTGCTATAAGTAAAATGTTAGTATTCAAATATGGTTCATTTGGTGTGTGAATGGTGAAGTTAAATATCAAGTCTTGTTTTGCTGTTGTTGTTGTTCTTCTTCTTCAGTCTGTCCCTAGACACAGCTAATGGTAGATATAACTGGAATTCATCAAGGAATATTCTTTCATTAGACTATGTCGTTCACAAGAAATGGTGATCCTTTCAATCCTTCCTATTAAATAATGGATATTCCTTATATCTTGGTTATATCCTTTATTCGATCCACCTAGTCTAATCCAATACATTGAATCCACCCATCTATCCATCCATTAGTCTGTCTTTCTTTCTGGGTGGGTGTATGTATATCTTTTGATTTCTTAATTTCCATGAATCTTTCACTCGATGCTTTTCATGTATAAACAAAACAAGACTCGTCTTCTAGTACTCTATTACAAACCTTTTGGAAAGCTCTTTCAGATTGAACAGTTAATTCGGTAGCCATGGTTTCTTAATGTCCTATTGTAGTTCTAAACCTCAAAAAGTGTATTGCTTGAAAAAATTTCAGTTTTTTTTTTTTTTTTCCTCTACGATTGTTAGTGTCTCTGCGAAACTTTTTTTTTCTTCTGGTAGTGTGTAGTAGAGAGGGAACAGAGAGTGAGAAAGAGAGAAAGCCAAAGACAAAGGAGGCCAGAGCCAGTGCGACACTCTCTCCCTAGCGCACGCCCAGTCGCACTACACACAGTGCACTCTCAGTGCGTGTACTGTTGACAAATATTACATACCGCGCACCTACTATGTATATTTGTTAGTTAGGTAAGATAGAGATAAAAAAAATAGAAACGGAAAAAATAATTACCAAATTACTCAGTCCTGTATATTGAACCAGGGATACAGCCCTAAAATTATGATTCTGCACGTGATGTTACACAATCACCAATTATACCCAATTAGGAAAGAAACGACGTATGTGTCTACATTGGGCGCGGCACGGTACAAAAACGAACCACAACAGAATATAATACCTAAATGGTTAAGACAAAAGTGTCTGGCGTTCCATTTTGTACGCTATGTACAGAAAAACCAACATGGACGTTTGCTCAGTGAATATTATTATTATTTCATTCACGTTTGCTGTGAAATAAGCAAGAAACATTGAGGGAGAAAGAAAAAAAATAGAGAGCAAGTACAGTAAGCAGAGAGAGAAAAAAAAAAGAAACTAAAGTCCAAATAAAAATATCTACGTGGAGCCATTATTATTTCATCGTCGTCTTGTCGTTTCCTTTACTTACCAACTTTTATTTTAATTTTAACTTGTATTTTTTTTTTTAATAGAGAAATTCAAACAAAATAAAAAGGAACCTGTCAATATTTGTTTGAGTTTTGGAAATATTATCAAGCACAAGAATAATAAATTCCGTCAAACCAGCATAGTGAATTGAATTTAATATTAATACGCCAGCCAAAACAAAACAAGACAAAAGAAAAACAACAGAAAAATCCTAAATGAAAATGAACTTGTCAGATAATCATATACTTCCTGGATCGCGTACTTCATCAGGCATATCCTCAAGCGTAATGGCCAACAAGTACAGTAGTCTACCGAAATTCAATAACCATCCCTATCCTTATCATCAATCGAGAGTATCTTCTGCAGGTGATATGCATTCTACAACCGCGATGGCATACAACAGGACCGTCAGTTCGTCGTCCTCCATAATCAGCACACCAAGTAACAACATCAAGAAGTTCCAAAAACAGCGACAACAGGAGAACCAACAATATCACGCTAAAGCAAACCATGTACCGCGTGCGTCCTGTAATACTAGATTGGTCAAGACAAAGTTATTGAACCTACAACAATCACAAAAACAACAATTGCGAAGCAGAATATCAGAAGAACAGTCGATACCCGGTGATAACCATCGTCAAAACAACAACAGAACACAATTGCATCCCCATTTGGTATTGGGAAAACCCGACGAAGGGTCGTTTGACCACCGAATCTATACCAAAGCGGCTGGTCCGCATAGAGATGAATTGTTCCTTCCCGTTAGAGAGTCGCAACTCAGGGCATGGGAATCTGCTGAAAGAGCGACACGAAATCTAGTTTTTAGTAAAGATGATTCTTCAGATGATGAAAGTGATGATGATGATCAACACAACGATAACCCCATTGTTTCCATTCCAGGTTATACTCAGGGAGAATTGGATATGTTGTTCAAGTTTAACAATCTATCTAATCAAGAGGAGAAGAAGCTATTGTTTGACTATAAACGAAAATTTCTATCCCAACACGAAAGAAGTCTAACCCATGGTGATACCTCACTTTCCTATAGACGTAACTTGCAGATTCACCAGAAACGGGAGATTATTGCCAAAATATTCAACAATAATTCCAACAACCTCAATCTAGAATACATCACCAACAACTCCAGTAACGTGGACGATATACTTCATGTGATGAGTCTCGACACGGAGGAAATGAACTATTTATTGGAAGAAGACGGGAACTTTAAACTATTACAGCAGGAGGTGAAGCAGAATGTGTTTAAGAAAAAAGTTATCACCAACGAAGATCAAGTTGATGAAAACAACAACGGGCATTTCGACTACGACAGGTTTCAAAATTTGACTAGCAAGAAGCTAGACAAAATGCATGATGTTTTTGTAAAACAACACGAAGGGGAAGATAGAACCAATGACGAATACAGAGAACCCAGTTTTTACAGTGATGATGTTTCTAATTTGGAGTTGGAAGAAGAGTTGTTACAGTTTACTATTGGGTATTTAAGAAGATGCATTAAAGAAGATATCCACGACGATAATGATGGTAATGAATAGCCAAGGATCCATAACCCAGGAATCCGGCATGTAGAATCTAGAATCGAAAAGCGAAAAGCGAAAAGCGAGAAGCGAGAAGCGGAAAGCGGAAAGCGGCTCGGAAATTAGCAATTTAGGGAATTTTTTTTTTTTTTTGTATGTCTATAGTATGTAGAATGTGATAATACATGGTTTAGCACTTTCTAGAACCGTAGAATATTATTCCTTGCTATGTTCTCGTAATCCTTCAGTTCAACTACGATGAGGTTGATGGATGTAACTCATTTCGAGCCATCGTGAGGAGTGGGCAGAGAATAAAACTCGGTCGTACCTGGCTGAAAGGTTCATTGAGGAATTGATCACGACGACGATGGACACCACCACCGCTATTACTACCACCGTAATTACTACCACTGTAACTTACGTGTGGTCCTTGCACCCAGTGTGGTCTGGTCAATTTAAATGTGCGCCAATAGCAATATCTCTTTTCCCCCCCCTTTTTTTTTCTCTATCTTTGGGTGCACCACGAAATTAGTAATCGCAATCACAACATGGACGGAAAAAAAAAATCAACAGAAACGATGGAAATTGAAATGGTATAAAGAGAGATCGATTTTTCATTCAAAGTAACCCCAAAGTTTTCTTTTCTTTTTTTTTTTTCCTTTCTGTATTGATGTTCAATAAATTGCTCTTGACAAAGTCAAATACAAGATTAGCCCAATTAACTAGACAATTATCTACAATGCCTCCAGTAAGTCCAATAAAAAACTTCGACTACTTAGTCATTGGTGGTGGTTCCGGTGGTGTTGCTTCTGCAAGAAGAGCCGCCAAGTATGGAGCCAAAGTATTATTAATTGAGTCCAAATTTAAAAAATTAGGGGGTACATGTGTCAATGTTGGTTGTGTCCCTAAGAAAGTCATGTGGTACGCCTCCGACATGGCTCACAAGAAGGAAGCCATGTATTCTTATGGATTAAGCAAAGAACCAGAAGAAGTCAAATATGGGGACTTTGATTGGTCCAAAATCAAGGAAAAGAGAGATGCCTATGTCTCGAGATTGAATGGAATCTATGAAAGTAACTTGAAACGTGAAGATGTGGATTTCGTTTACGGGTTTGCCCAATTTCTCAATGAAAACGGTGACGTTCAAGTCACATTGCTGGGTGACCAAGAATTGCCATTCTTGCAAAAGGGTAAATCTTACGCCGAAGGTGAAAAATTGGTATTCTCTGCCGATAAGGTTTTAATTGCTACTGGTGGTACTGCCATTATCCCACCATCAGTTCCTGGTGCGGAATTGGGTACTGTTTCCGATGGTTTCTTCGCCTTGGAAAAACAACCAAAGAGTGTTGCCGTTGTCGGTGCAGGTTACATTGGTGTTGAGTTGTCCGGTGTGTTCCAATCCTTGGGAACCGAGACCAACTTCATCATTAGAGGTAAGACCGTTTTGAGAAGCTTTGACGACATAATCCAAAACACCATTACTGACTGGTACACTAATAATTTGGGTGTCAAGATGCACAAAGAAACCGGTGTTGCTAAAGTCGAAGAAGGTAAAGATGGCAAGAAACTTGTTCACTTGAAAAATGGCACTGTCCTTGAAGTCGATGACTTGATCTGGACTGTCGGTAGAAAATCATTGATTGACATTGGTTTGGACAAAGTTGGTGTTAAGTTGAATGACAAACTCCAAATTATTGCTGATGAATACCAAGTCACCGCCAACCCAAAGATTTTCTCCCTTGGTGATGTTGTTGGTAAAGTCGAATTGACTCCAGTTGCTATTGCTGCCGGTCGTAAATTGGCTAACAGATTGTTTGGTGGTGAAAAATTCGTCAATGACAAATTGGACTACAACAATATTCCTTCTGTTATCTTCTCACACCCTGAAGCTGGCTCCATTGGGTTGTCTACCAAGGAAGCCATCAAGGAGTACGGTGAAGAGAACTTGAAAATCTACAATTCTAAATTCACAGCAATGTACTATGCTATGTATGATGATGTCAACGAAAAGGCACCAACCGTGTATAGATTAATCTGTGCTGGTCCAGAAGAAAAAGTTGTTGGTTTGCATATGGTTGGTGACTCAAGTGCTGAAATTTTGCAAGGTTTTGGTGTTGCCATTAAAATGGGTGCAACCAAGCAAGACTTTGACAACTGTGTTGCTATCCACCCAACATCTGCTGAAGAATTGGTGACCTTGACTTAGTGGTGCTAATTATAATAGTAACTATTGCTCTATGTTTTATTAATATTAAATAGATGTAATGTACATTAACGTCGGAATATTTTACACATTCTATGTTCTCTTTCTTTTCGGAGGTGGACCTCTAATTGGAGGTTTCGGTTTATCACCAGGTTTCATGAAAAACATTGGAGCGTTCTTCAATATATCGGGCACGGAAACGAATCGTATCATTGACCCACGAATAAACACCTGATCCATGTGATCGACTTGACCTGTTTTTGCTTTTGTCACGGTTGCATCATACAACGATAGATTCATATTATCTTCATTCTCTAATAGTTTGCCTCTATAAGTGTCGCCATTGGTTAACTCTATGGATACTATATGCCCTTGAGCTTCGTTTAATAGTCTTACTGGTATACCTGCAGACATTTCAGGATGCAATATATGAGTTGAAGGGGGAGTGGAGTGGGGGTGAAAGGAACTGTAAGAATAATTCAAATGATAAGAAAGATGGATAATTTTTTAATTGTTATTTTTTTTTGTTTGATGCATTTTCTTCACATATTTCGCAAATACATATTTGATGTTGCGCACGACTTCAATATCATCTGCGCAAGTCTCCTCCAAGTATTGTCCCAAATTTAATTATGGAATATTAGCACATTCATGGTGTGTCCTTATACCCAAATATGGTGGTATAATCAAGATTGACAATCCAAATGGTTGCTGTAATGCAAAACAAATATTTATCAAATCCTAGTTGGGATCTGGCAAGTGCAAGGGGTGATGGAATTACCTTAGTGTATTATTTGCATTGGGGCTTTCAAATAAGAAGGGCAGTGAATAACATGCAGTCAACGAAGTATTACTAAAGTGGCTCATTCATGTTGATTAACTAGTTAAGTACTTATACAGGTATTGCGTCTGTTTATGCAAGCACAATAAAAAGTTGGATTGAAGAATAAGTAGGAATAAATTTGCTCATTTTCACCAGCCCACTGTCTCTAACTGATTACAGCCCAACCGAGCCATATTAGGGTTTGTTGCAATGTTCCCAAATAAACCCAGAAGACTATTGGATGGACATATCGGGAATGACAAAGTATCTCTCTTTTTTTTTCTTACTTTCTTTCTTTCCTCGCATAAGGGTGCAAACCAAAAATAGAAACACAAAGTCACGTCAGAATATGGATAAAATATACCTTAATTAACAGATGACATGCAATACAAAGGCAAATGCCTTTTTCGTATACTTCTTCACCTTCCCAAACGAGTAAACTACTCTATTAATAATCAATTAACCACACCATAAAATACTTACTTGGCAAAAAATCAAAACGGATAATAAAAATGTGTAAAAAAATTTTCACTGTGCATATTCTTTTCATTTTTTTTTTTTAATTTTATCAGATCGATCAGCAACCTCTATTCTTCAACTTTTCACTCATCGAGAAATACGTTTAAAACGATAGATCCCTTACTGCGTTAGAGATTGGAATT
>JAKTVF010000282.1:0-11229 GCA_030557055.1 Candida tetrigidarum | reverse complement strand
TTGACGGTGAAGTATGGGTGTGAGATAACCATCCAACAACAATTGACCAGTGACTTGTTTAATCAGGTTTATGTGGCGGACAATAACGATCTCGTGGTGGTGAAGTTTAATGTGGCCAACAAGCAGTTGTACACGCAGCAGATTATTAAAGTGTGTCAGTTGATAAGTCTAGTGGAGTATACGGAGCAGCATATTAAGGAGTTGAAGGAAATGGTATCCCCGTTTGTGCAAGCGTTGGATAGGTACATGTCGAATTTGAGTTCGGAGTGCGAGGATATGACGGTGTATCTCACTGACTTGTTGCTTACGAATGTAGTACCTGAGGAGTCCAAAGATTTCTGGTTAAATCAGTATGGCGAGAGAGGGTACAAGAAGTTGACGAAACTTGCAGGTACGTATGAGCTGGCGACCAAAGTGACGTTTCAGTATCTAGTGTCATCCATGGAAAGAATAATCATTGTGTTGTGTGATTTGATTGGGATATCCAAATGGCAACAACATGGCATGTTATCGGTGGATGAGTTGGAGAAGTTGTTGGTTACTGCTAAGGAGCAATTGAAGTTTTACTACCGATTCATATGGGATCTACAAGCTGAGCGCGGGCAATTCAATGAGTTTTTGAGTTGGTCCAAGACAGTCATTGATATGTTGAACGACCAAGAGTATGAGATAGCCTACTCCACGTCTAATGTGTTGGCGTTTGTCACCAGTACGCTTAGAGAATGTGCCATTGTAAAGTATTTTGACTTTGATTTTGAATTAGAAGTAATGGGTGGTGGGCATATTAAGGAAAAGAAGACACTAATGAAGAACGACATGACCTTGGACTTGAGTAGTGTTGATGAGTATCACCGTGGTGTTATCAGTGTTGAGAAGCTCAGCTCGCTCGTGATACCAGAGACTGCTACGGGTCTAAAGTTGACCAAATGGGAAGGTGAAATAATAATAACGTATATACAAGATTCTAACTTGGTTATTGCTAACCTACATACAGTCATCACCACGGTACCACAAGTGCTAGCGTTTGAGCACCGAGAAAGTGATTTAGTGGCGCTAGCGCAGAATGGGTCGTTGTTGATAATCAACTCGTCATCGTGCATCCCCATACCATTACCACAGACGAGTTTTACACCAGCAAACATCAAGTTGAATTCGTCGTATGGTGTGTTGTTGGATTCTTCACGACAAAACTATCTAATATTCAAGATTTAATACATATTTGCCGTCTTGTAAGTAGAATTGTTTTTGTAAGTACTCCTGTAGAACTCTTTGAATTTCGTCGTCATTGGGGACGAATTTCTTGTGGAGGAGTTCCCGAGCCGTGGCACTTTCGGAGACGCTGCTGTGCTGACGAAGGTTGATGATGTATTTGGTAAAGTGTTTGTTGATGGTTATTGGAGATTCTTTGTAAATGTGCAACAACCTGTCTAGTGATTGTTTGGTGATTGGTTGGTATTCACTGAGCACTTTTCTGACCATCTTTACTTTGTCTCTCAACTCGATGTCGAGGGCAGCTGGTTGGTGGATACGACCTAGTTTTGATGGCACGTAGACCACCTCCATGGGTTGGTTTGAAATGGCAAACCCGTTTCGTTTGGCAAGGATAAACTTGTATAGTGTTTCGACATTTTCGACGATATCTCTTGTGGTGTCCTTTTGATCAGAGTAACGTTTTATCAAGGGTAAAGTTGGCAGTTTGTCACCTGTGATGGTGTCAGCTACAAGAAACGGTTGTTGCTGGTTTGAATTATATGTGGAGGTATTGTTGGTCAAACTTTCAATCAAATGGACGACAGGCCATTTCCCCTTGAGTTGGATATACAGCATGTTTACAAATTTCACCCACCACTCTGGTTTCTCTGATTTGTAAATGAAGTCTAAGACTGTCGGTAGGAGTTTATACTGCTCATCGACTAGTATGCCATCAAAGACCTGGGAGATTTCGTTGGTCTTTCCAGCTATGTAGTGTTTTTTAAGTATAGCCCCACCATCAGTAATTATTGGTTGTGGTAGTGGCAATCGCCGGAGCTGGCGTTGGAGGTGTTTGTAAGACATCTTGGAGAAAATGTAGGTAAAACTAGCAAACACCAAAGAGAGTTTTTTTTTTTTCACGACAGCGTATTTGTTTTTTTTTTTTTTCAACAACATCAACAATAATAATAACAACCCTCAATCAACACCCAATTTACGATGGCTCTTGCAGAGAATGTTATTAGAAAAGTGAAAAAACTTGGGCTTATCCCGAAGGCAATCAGGCTTCTACCGAAATTGTCTCTTTTGTTTGCGATTTTGAGTTGTGTGTGGTTGATCACTTTACCTCAGGATGGAAACTATCGTAACGTGTATATATCGGAAAATGCGTTGATGCCGGCACAAGCCACGTCCTATTTTAGGGAAAGTGAGTGGAACATTGTTCGTGGGTATAGAGAAGAGATTGGTAAATTGAAAGACCAGCCTGTTCTGGAAAGAAACAAGGTAATTGAAGGGTGGTTGGAAGATTCTGGGTTGCAAGTAGCGTACCACCACAATGGGTTTGCAAATGACACGTTATATGCCATTATGCATGCACCTCGAGGAGAGAATACCGAAGCCATGGCGATGGTGGCACCATGGGTCAATTCCGATGGGGAGTATAATTTGGGTGCCATGAGTTTAGCGGTGGCATTGGCAAGGTATTTCACCAAGATGTCCATTTGGTCCAAGAATATTATATTTGTATTCCCTGAGAATGGCCACCGACCATTGAGATCGTGGGTGGAAGCGTACCATACGTCATTGGATGAGACTGCGGGGTCAATTGAGGCTGCTATTGTTATGGAGTATGGGGATAATGGGGATTTTTTTGAGTACTACGATATGTTTTACGAAGGGTTGAATGGGCAGTTGCCTAATTTGGATTTGTTGAACACTGCCAATTTGATTAGTTACCATGAAGGGATCCCGGTGGCTATGCAAGGGATATCCAATACGGTGATTGATTATGCGACGAGATTGAAGACATTGTTCAAGGGAATATTGAAGTTGACTTTAACTGGGTTGACAGACGAAGTGCATGGGTGTGAAGCCTTTTCAGGATGGCAGATTCAAGCGTTTACCATCAAAGCCAGGGGTACACTGGGAAGAGACGTTACCCAATTTGGAAGAGTTGTGGATTCCACATTCAGATCGGTGAATAATTTGCTTGAAAAATTCCATCAATCGTTTTTCTTTTACTTGATGTTGTCACCTAAACATTTTGTTTCTATTGGAACGTATTTGCCATCGGCGGTGTTTTTGGCGGTGTCATATGCTATAAGTGCATTGAACGCAGTGCTTTTCACGGGGTTGGATTTCAAAAACTCGACGGTGATTTTGTTGGTGTTGACTTTTGTTGAGATTGGGTGTGTTGCGTTGGCAGTTATCCCGTTGAACCAGTATGTTCTTCTGAGCATAGCGTTGTTGCCCGTGCTCCCTAAAAAGGCGGTTTTCACAGCAAACATAGCTTATCCGTTGATTGCGTTGGCGTTGTTTTCGTTGGCATTGTTGATTACGGCGTTGTTGATTGTACACTTTGCGTTGGCGTTTAGTATTGGGTTATTGGCACTCCCATTGACGTTCGTTCCCTTGTTGATGAAGAAGAATAAGTCACCACTTGCAGCATTGTGTTTGGTTGTGTCGAATCCATTTGTTGTGGTGGTTGCTGCAGGGTATATTTTGGGACATCCAGAGTTGTTTACGAAATTGACCACGTCATGGCAAGAGATCCAGTGTTGGACCTGGTTTGTGGTTGTGCTTGGATGGCTTCCAGCCTGGGTGATTGTTGCCATTAGTTATTGGGGGTACATTCCCGTGAAGGAAAAAACTGAATAATTAGTATTGCCTATGTACAGATTATTATATATATATATATATGTATGGTGTGTTTATATATTTCTATTTAAAATCAATGACGAGTCCTGGACTTTTAGTTGTGGTGATGTAGCAGTAGCCCAAGACGGTTTTATTTTTAGCGTCAGGGTCGATCTTGCTGTGGACGGCATCGGAAGCGGCTTTTAAGTTGGACATGATTTGTACGTCAGTGAAGGAACAGTCACCAACAGGGAACATTATCTGGTTTCTCTTTTGTTTGATTTCGAAGGAGTTGACGGCGTTAAGGATGGAATTGACATCGTCGGTGATCGTACCTTTTTTAACGGTTGGTTGTAAACCTGAAGGACCCAAGATTCTGGCCACAGAATTCAAGTATGGAGCCATTTCGGAGGTGGCAAAGGCGTGGGTGAAATCACTTGGCGATAATGTTTGGGAAACAAACTTTTCGATCAACTCTTTACCGCCGGCAGTTTCAATACCAGCTTTTTTCAATTCTTCAATGACATGGGGTTGAGAAGTGAAGACGACAGGTTTGGTTCTTCTATTGACGGGGAATGGGATTTCGACTTTTGTTTGGATACGGGTGGCACCTTTTTCTTGGAACACGGGGATTTGACAATTGATGATGGTGTTTGGTTTAGAGGCGACCTCGAACGAACGCAAGACACGTAGAGCGTGCAGGATGGACATGTGCAATGGGTGTTCTGGTTGGTTTCGCATTGCTTTGAGTATCAACTCAGCACGCAACAGTTTTTTCCTGACCCTGTCTTTTTCGTTCTGCAAACGGATCTTGTCTTCTTTGGAGTGGGCAATAGAACGGATGGACGTTCTGAACGGAAGAACTCTGAGAGGAGGGGTGTACTTGAACATGGTGGGTGAGTGGTGGGTGAGTTGATGGATTAAGTTGATGGATTAGTTGATGGAGAATAAAATTTTTCTTTTGTTTGAGTGAAAAAAAAAAGAACGTGTAATCGTAACCAATTTTTGTTCAGTGATCCAGTGAAATTTCCCATTTGCTTGAGAATTTTTTCCTCCATTTATATACAACCAGAATATACACACACAAATCATCTATTTATACATTCAACATCAATCTACACGTACAACTACAACACTCACATCATCTTCTTTCCCACCTACATACTTCTGGCCAGTTAACCTCGACAACTCCTGGGCAAATGCACTTGGATACTCCACATCTTTACTAACTTTTACAACCTCTTTAACAAACTCTTTCACCACAACATCTAACTTCTCACCCTCCCTATCATTCAAAAACACCTCCACATCCTGCGGCACAACATTATCAGTTACTCCATCGGTGGCAAACATCACTATATCACCCCTTTCCAACTCCCACGTATACTCATCTGCATTCTCTGGAGAATCAATTATATACCTCCTACCCTGTAGTTCCGCTTCTCTCAACACATCCTTGGGTATCTTTGCCAATTGATACGGGGTATTGAAATTATGCGTTTGGAAATTCGTTTCTTTAACCAACTTCCCTTTGCGAAACACTCCACACCATGAATCTCCCAAGTTTGCAACATGTAGTTTCCTATCTTTAGTCAACACTCCCAAACACGCAGTAGTTCCACCGATCTCCACCTTAGGCGACTCCAACACTTCTTTAAATGCCATCGACAACATTTGCTTTGGACTACCACCTCTCTCCTCTTCAAATCCTCTTCTAATACACGCACACAACTCTCTAGAAATCGCCGACGAATCATACCCAGCTTCTGACCATCCACCAACTCCATCTGCCACACCCACGGCAACACTCCCATCAACTTCTCTAGACACAAACAAATTATCCTCTCCTGTAGGAGAATCCAATGACGCACTCCTCTTGCTCTTCTTAAACATATTAGTCTCTTCCCGATCCTTAGGCTGATACCCAACGGCAATAGTATAATGTGACACAGTGGTCAACGCACTATCATAATTCAACGAAGCAGATGATGCTGTAGCTGATGGTGTAGAATAATCCCTGACACCTGCTTTTCCATAACTACCCCACGACGACGATGATGAGGACGACGAGAAACACCTCTTTGTTGTGGTTGCTTTCAAAAACTGACGTCTAACAACACCCCCACTCCTTATTGACAAGATCATTTTGATGTCCATTAACTTTTCTTTTTCGCACGAATTTTTTTTTTTTTTTTTCACTTAAATAAACAAACGAAAAATTTTTATTCTCCATCACTTAGCCAACAACTACATAAAACTGTTTTGCTACCGTACAATTCGTCTTTAACCTACCACATTATTCTTTGACGTTAGAGTAAAGAATATGATATCACATTTTTTTGAAAGTTTTTCAAAGAACAAAGAGAATACTAACAAGTACTAATATTCAAACCAGTGATATACCGAAAACCTAATATTGATCTCCCGCTATATCATTACAATTGGATAATCTACAAGAAAAGTATCATTTAAAGTTCCAACAGCACTGCCGAATGAACAAGTGGATTGGTCAAACAAGTACCAAATGTAGAGTGTATAAACACAATTATAAACTTCTCTAAAATGAACCAATCGACGATGGTTGTCAACCATGCCATCAGCGTTCCTAGCCACTTCCAATTTCTGACACATCGCGTCACTAAACAACAAATTTGCAGATACATTGATATCTTCCAACCAATAATAAAAATTCTGTAGTGAATCGTATATTTTACAATTTGGACCTACGGTCACAGCCTAAACCCTCAGTTCTCTAATTCCATTTGATCGTGGTGTCGCTTTCTTGTAGTTTTTAATACATTCAAGAATGCTTCCAACTCCTCACCCACATGTAATGCTTGAAAGCTTGGTTTGGTGGACAAGTCATTAAACAAAATCTCCACATCATCTTCATATAATTCATTGTCTTGAATATCAACCACCCTAATGCCATCACCAAAAAATAAACCTCCTTCTGGTCCTTCAACGTCAAAATGCCAGGTCAACTGATTATGAGACAAGTTCACAAACGCAAGATCACTAAATGATTGGAAACTTCCTTTAAAGTATCTAATGTCAGTTGCAGATAAATCTAACCATTTTAATGAATCAGGTAACCAACTCAACTTAACATTCCATAACCGGTTGTTGTTCAATTTTAATCGTGTTAGATATTTGTTGTTCCTTATGTTCAGGTATCGGAGCCAATCATCATGAATTCGGTTGTGGCTCAAATTGAGGACCCGTAACCAGGGTGGAAATACACTGCGAGTAATATCATCACCCATTGAATTACGCAGAAGTGATAACAACTGTACACTACTTGGTAACCTTTCAATAACGCTTAGCTCATTATTGTCGAGAACCAACTCTTTCAAAGCATTAGGAAGCTTGACGGAAATTCCCGAAATTCGATTATTCGAAAGGTCCAACTCTGTAACAGAATTGGGAATGACAAACGACTCATCCGTCAATTCCGTAAGCTCATTTTCCTTTAGCGATAAATACAAAAGTCCCTCACCTGTTATTTGAATTCTGCGAAGCTGACAATCCTCAATCACTAGCCTTGTCAATGATCGCGGAAGGTCGGAGCAAAATTGACACCTAATATTGCTTTGTCTAATCACAACTTCTTCAAGGTTGCATAAATTGGCCACCTGCTTAAATTCAAAACCTGATGTTTCCTCTATGGTTAACTTGGTCAAAGTTGTTGAAATATTCCCAACAAACTTCATCCTCTGGACATGTTTAAGATATAACTCCTCAAGATTCTCAAGCACGCTTAAATAAAAATCAAAAATTGATGCTTTCTCGGCCTTATCATCATCATCATCGTCATCTCCAGTCATTGATAAACTTTTCAAATCATCTGGTATTACACTTTCTGATCGAGATACTGGTCTTGATATAAGATATTTAACCATCAGAATCACAGTACCACGATTAGGGAATGGTTTTCGTCCGTAGTAGGATCGTAAATACGGGGATAACTCCGAATTCCACCTTGTGATCGAAGAAAATTTAACCCTCTGCAGCAAAATATTGACATTAATTAAATTTGGACATGATTCTGACATTTCTCCAACAATCATATTTGGTCTTGGAACTGATAATTCTTTTAAAGAACTAGGCACAATCCATACATCTGGCGAATACTTATCATCATCTAAAACTAGACGTTGGAGTGAAGTTAAATGTGAAATATCAAAAACAACTGATCCACGATGGTCCCTATCACGCTGTAAAGATCTTATTTCCAAGTGTTGCAAACCTTCAGGAAACTCTAATTTTATCTCGCCATTCTGATTTACAGTTAGGTTGGTGTGAAGTTTCCGCAAGCTTCTTGGAAGGAACTTAAGGTGAGAATGTCTAACCAATTGATCTGTTTTCAAGACTTCCAAGTTGGCGAAATTCTCAGAAAACAACGTTTCAAAGTCATTAATCTTGTAACGACTCAAAGTCAATACCTTAACATTGTTGGTTAATTCTTTAGGAAGATGATCAATATCCACACGTTTATCTTGAGTACGATCATAGATTACATATATCGAATCAACAATGAACGGAGTTTTCGCGTAACTTTTGGCAAAACTCTTCAAACGTTTTCGTGTAAGAGCGTGAACATGAAAATCGAAGTCTATGTTGACATTCCCAACATATTGTGGAAGTGACCGCAATATTTTACATGCATTGTATGGGTTGTCAAACACCATTTGTTTAGGATACAAGAACGGATATGATTCCGTTAATTTCAAGTAATCAATACAAGCGAAATGATTGTCAAACTCATCAAGGAAAACCCAATCTTTAAAATAAAGATATGGATTCAGGGAAATATAAACTCTAGAGTACAACGCCTGTAACACGTACTTTCCAATCAGAGGGATGTGGATAAGTTTCTTTAACGCGTCTTTTGAACAATAGCCAAAAATGATTTGGAGGATTTCTATTGGTAAATCACGGAGAGAGGTCATTGTAAGCTGAGACTGAAAGTCGAAGCGTGTGTGTGTGTGTGTGTGTGTGTGTGTGTGTGTGTGTGTGTAATGAAGAAAGATAATTCAAGGGACAAAAAAAAAATAAGGGAGAAAAAAAAATTAATTTACGAGAAAAGAGTGACTTTAAATAATGTGGGATAGTTTTTTTTTTGAGGAGATTGCGTTGTTACAGTAATGACTTCACTAACACCAAAGCGGGGATTTTCGGTAGTTCTTTGCCACGCAACATTTCCCTAAGAATTGTAGAATTAGGAATGTCACTAGGTTTATTTAGTGTAAGTTAAGAGAATTATCGAATATTAGGGAGAATTAAGAGAATATATTATTTACGGTATATTCAGCACAGTCATTTAAGACTAGCTGATATCACTAGTCGTAAGTGTAGACACCACAAGGGGTATACCAATTACCGTGATTGAAGCCATTCCACTATTTAGCACTTATGCTAAATAACCCCATTATAGCACCATTGCCTCGGTAACCAATTAGCAGAGATTAGACGACATGGTCTTCCCACTGCGTGTGTTTTTACGTTAAGTTGAGAAAAAATGTGATATGAACAAACGAAAAATTTTTATTCTCCATCACCTAGTCAACAACTACATAAAAATGTTTTGCTACCGTACAATTTGTATTTGACCTACCATATTATTCTTTAACGTTAGAGTAAAGAATATGATTTCTCATTAATTTTTAAAAAGTTTTTTAAAGAACATAGAGAATACTAACAAGTACTTATATATATTTAAACACCAACCAAAATACACATCTCAAAAGAATCAAAGTCCTCTAGTCAACACACAAATTAATTTAAATTAAATCTCTCAATGTCTCTTCGAATCGGATATCCGCATTCATACCAAAAAACGAGTCAAATATATCATCCATCGATTATTATTTTAATTAATTTATCCATAAATCAACAATATTGGCAACGAATGGCGTCATTCCTGTAACCGAACGGAATTTGATTTATCTCTTAATCAATTACGCGACCGAACGGCATTTTATTTATCCATAAATCAGCCCCATGATCAAACGGCACAAACAACTTCCTAAATCACCCGATGTATAACCCTTGAACTCCGGAAATGCCGGTAATTTATGCAAATCCGAAAATAATTACCACAAAGTCTAACCGACGTTTCCATGACAAAAATGTTCATTCCGTCCCGTGTAATGGATTTATGCAATGTCTTTGTAACTTTAAAATAAAATCCAGTGTTGTCGTAAAAAAAGAAAAGATTTTTATTTCTTTTTTTTTAAAAAAATTTTTTTTTTCTGCGTTTGCGCTCATCTCGTAGTTGATTATTTTTTCAACTTACATGCATAATTTTCGTATACTAAATTAACCATTCTCAGAATTACTGATGCCAAAGCAGAATTATAAACAAAAAAAGAAATTCACTTTGTACTTCAAAATAAATGTCGTCGTGGCTTACGTAATGTCTTAAGAACCTAAACTGTAAAACCCTCTAAACGGGAATAACTTGCAAAAACCACTTATACCTAAAGCAGACTAATCTCCATAACTAATAACTGATCCTCCCTTTTCAACACCAAATTTTATAAACCCTTAACGAGTTTTTGGTTCTATTGTTTGTATCAATTTTAGTTAAGATTTTGTGTAAAAATTGAAAGAAAAATTGATGTTATGCATGTGATGAGATTTTTTTTTTTTTTTTTTTTTTTTTTTGCCAGGGAAAGTAAACCTTCCCGCAGATATATATTACGTGAACGAAGAAGCAAAAACCTATAAAGTATCTACCCTTTGAAGGACCTAATACACATAGAAGAAAAAACCACGGAAATTCCAAAGGAATCCCATGTTAAAATCAATTATAAGTCGTTGTGATGCCACCTGTGGCGATAGCATCGTTCTGGATAAATCGGTGTGATGAGATACCGGAAGGCTGTTGGTATAATGGATTTTACTTGAAGATTTGTACAAAAGTTGAATAAAAAAACGTAAATACGATAAGTCCGTTAAAGCCGAGCCCTAACTGGATGCATGTGATGATATGTCACGTGAGTAGTAAAGGATGACCAAGAGCACGTGATTAGAATATGAGGATGGGGAAGACACGTGATTTTACGGATGTCTAGTATTGTTGTACGGATGTCTAGTATTGTTGTACGGATGTGTAGTATTGTTGTACGGATGTCTAGTATTGTTGTACGGATGTCTAGTATTGTTGTACGGATGTCTAGTATTGTTGTACGGATGTCTAGTATTGTTGTACGGATGTCTAGTATTGTTGTACGGATGTCTAGTATTGTTGTACGGATGTCTAGTATTGTTGTACGGATGTCTAGTATTGTTGTACGGATGTCTAGTATTGTTGTACGGATGTCTAGTATTGTTGTACGGATGTCTAGTATTGTTGTACGGATGTCTAGTATTGTTGTACGGATGTCTAGTATTGTT
>JAKTVF010000281.1:0-11367 GCA_030557055.1 Candida tetrigidarum | reverse complement strand
AAGGACTCCAAGGCACTTATTCTTTGGTTGACATCTTGTTCTTGTGGTTTCGACGACATTGTTCGTGGAAGTTATTGCTGAGGAAAGGTGTAGTTTTTGTTACTTGTTTTTTTATTGTATTATATTTTTCTCAACACATATTCGCGTTTTGGTACTAGCGATGTGTAACGAGATCAATGGAGTGAATGTTAGTACTGAAATGTGATTAATGCCAAGGTCATCAAAGTGTTCATTATAGAGATTGGTTCTATCATGGAATCCTACAATCGACATCTGATTTAAATAATGGAAGAGTAATATTACAAAATAATACATCCTATTTATTAGTAGAATACTCTTAATCTATTACAACAGGATCATCCCAACTTTCCCCAGTTCCAGTATTCTTATAGCTTTCATTGAGCATGCGGGTAGCATCTTCAAATACAGGATTGTTCTCGATAGATTGTGGTTGTGGTGGACGCTGAGGTGGAGGTGGAGGAGGAGGTGGAGCAGCAACTTGATGGGTTTCCAGTGTTTGCTTGTTTCTGGTATTCGCGTTATTAGTCGGAGCAACGTTATGATTAGTGTTCTGATTGCTATTCTTCTCCTGCCCTTTTTGTTGTTGTTGTTCTACCTCTTCCTCTTCATCTGAACTCAAAAGCACTATAATATCGTCATCATCATCATCATCTTTGCCATTTTCTTTAGATCCCAGTTTATTCGATTTCTTCTTGGGCATGTATCTTGTCATTGCATCATTAATCAATCTGTATTTACCACTGTCTATCAACACCTCAACTCGATCGATATCTTCATGGGCACTCTTGATAAAAAAGTTAAACCCATCACTAATTGTCAACAAAGCCATTGGGAATTGGGTATCACATATAGGACAACTGAATAGTGGTGCATTACTATGTGGATTAACGAATCTTGTACTATACTGTGGTTTTGGGTCATTAATAACCCTGAAATTAGGATTATTGACTTGATTATTTACTTGGTTATTTTGAAATTGTTGAGTCTGTGCTTGGTTCGCCATCAACCGAGAATGTTGTTCTCTCTGGAATTGCTGAAGGTATACTAGGTATCGAGGGTCATTCTGGAGACCAGCCATTTGTGCTGCAATGTTTGGATTCTGCTGTACACCAGAACCATTTGGACTTGAAAACAAGCTTGGGGATTGAAGAATTTGTGAGTTCTGGTTTGCACCCGGGTGCTGCATCATATTTGGAGTAGGAAGACGGGGGACCTGCAACTGTGGACAACCAGAATATTGTGCTTGTTGGTGTTGGTGTTGTTGACGCTGTTGTTGTTGACGCTGTTGTTGTTGAAGATGATGTTGTTGAAGTTGTTGTAATTGTTGAAGCTGTTGAAGCTGTTGCTGTTGTGGAAGCTGTTGTAGTTGCTGACGCTGGAGTGCTTGAAACTGCTGTCTAATTTGTTGTGGTGTGTATTGTGTTGCTAAAAGTTGTTGCACGTGTGGTAATGTTTGACAACTAGGCTGTGGTGTATTAGAAGGCCGCTGTTGGTTATTGGATTGACCTTGTATATTCCCTGTGCGGTGATTCTGTTGTGATTGCTGGGATTGATTCCTTAGAACAGGAACTTGTAATGGTCGCTGCTGTTGTTGCTGCTGTTGTAACTGTGCTGGAGACATAGGATAGTGTGAAAACAATTTTAAGAGTTCCGCATCTGTAATTTGTTGTTGTTGCTGTTGCGATTGAGGTGGTGATTGTGACTGCAGATAATATTGAGCTGGCATTTGAAGCTGCGGTTGAGATTGAGATTGTTGCAGCAATGGGTTTCTTCCGTTTGTCGAACCTCGCGATACCGGTTGTGGTTGATTTGGTGCTCCACCATGTTGTTTCGATTGTCTAGCCTGTTGTATTTGTAACAACTCGGTTATTCCAGGTTGATTTTGTTTCCCATGGGGAGGCTGGTTCGCCATGTTATTCTGGTGTTGGGTCAATTTTTCACGGTTGTTTCTTATCAACTTTCTCCGCATCACTTCTTTGGTGGTTTTAGTTATTTTATTGAACAAACAGAAATTTTCATAATCAAAACACTCAAAATGAACACAAGCTGATGATTTAACTGGTAAGTTGATTCTACCACCTCCTAGTGGGTCATTTAATGAAAATATGATTCTATCGACAGCGGCAAGGTCGTCATCATCATCTTCACCAAAAGATTTCAACTCCTTTATGATCATAGGAGACACATTTTTGGGTAGTGGTTTATAGTCATCATCTTCAGATTTAGGATCTTCTTTCTTAATGACAGTGGAATTTGTTTTAATTTTTTGTGTTTCAGATTCATGCGACACCGGAATTTGGCTATTTGTCGTCGATAATGATGATGTCGTCGTCGTCGTGGTTGCTTGTGCTGACGGTGGCGCTGACGGTGGCACTGACGGTGGTTCGCTCTCCTTGCTATTAGCTTTGTTGAAAGCATCTTCAGGTAGTAGTGGTTTTCCCGCTGACTTTAGTATTGAATTTTGCGTTAGGAAACTCATCAACTCGTCATCAATGGAACTCAATTCACTATCGAGGATGTCATCCTCATTATTAATATTATTTTTATTTTTAGTTACAGTGTCCATTCTATGCGGATTAGGAGCTGCTGGTGATGAATTTACATCAACAGGCACTGATGATTGTGTTTGTTGTCTTGGCTCAACTGTACTAGATTGGGAAGACTTTTCCATTGAAATTGCACTAGATGTTCTTTTCGCCCATTTTGATGATGTGCCCATGGATGCTAGCGGTAGATTTTCTAAGTCTGAATCAGATTCTTCCGCTCCATAATTATTACTCTCTTGAATATATTTGCCATTAGTTTTACCATTTTGAATACTTCTTAAAATTTCAGGGTTCAACCGAAACGTGATCATTAGCTTGTTATTTGTGTATCTGCATCCCATTTCATGTTGTATCGACACCTTGTCACCTCGTAAAGTAGGTCCTTTGATGCTTATTTTTGTCATGACGCACTTTCAAAGGTAGATACATGTACAAATACAATACGTAACGATGGTGGTGTATCTTGGTGTATGCTTTTTTTGTGTGTATCGGAAATGATGGTTTTCTATATTTCCAAATTTTTTTTTTTTTTTTTTTTTTTAATTTTTTTTTTTCTTTTGTTCTACTAATTAAATCTGTCATGAGGGCAACTATCGCCACACTCGATAAATTTTAGTTGCGCGACGCTATAGAACATTGGTTGACGTAGCAAAATTCACAACGTGTCGCACGTATATAAAATTTTTAGCACTATATGCATGTATAAAGTTTACCAACGGTTATCGTTTCTGCCACCTCCATAACCGAAACTATTGTCGGTATTAAAACCTCCTTGGTTGTTGTTGTAGCCTCCTTGATTGTTGTTATAACCTCCTTGGTTGTATCCGCCTTGGTTATTGTTATATCCACCTTGGTTGTAACCACCTTGATTGTAACCACCTTGGTTGTTGTTGTAGCCACCACCGTGATGATTATTGTTGTAACCACCACCACCGCCTTGGTGATTGTAGCCACCGCCTTGGTTATTATTCTTACCTCCGCCTAAAAGATCACCAATTATTGCACCAACACCACTCGATTGTTGGTGACCTCCATTATTATTATAATTATTATTATTATTGTGGTTATTGCTGCTTCCACCAGATAACAAACTACCAACTAAAGCACCGACACCAGAACCACTACTTTGTTTCTTGTTTCCACCCATGTAATGATTCACAGCTTGATTCATGACAAATGATTCAAGTCCACTACTTTGTTTCTTGTTATGACCACCAGACATTTGGTTCATGGCTTGGTTCATAACGAATGAACCAATACCTCTATCAGTTTGTTCATTATCATCTGGTGCAGATGATGGAGCAGAAACATTGGTTGATTTGATGTTGTTGTTGTTGTTGTTATTGCTCTTTGCTTCTTCAGTTGGGATGTCCCATTGAGATTCGCCAGTTGATTCGTTAACGTAGAAATATCTCTTGTATTCTTCGTCCCATTGTGCTTTCCAGCCACGAGGTAATTGAGGAGGTTGAGGTCTATCTGACATTATTTATTAAAAAGTATCCTGTGTAGAGTAATAGCGAAAGATAGAAAGAAAGAAAGAAAAAGAAGAAAGTTAAAATATGGAATTTTTTTGTTAGCTTTTTATAGATTTTGAATTGCCTAATTGAAACGTGAAACAGTAGAACAAACTTTAACATTTATTTTAGATCAAAATTTCAGAATTATAAATTTTTTTTTTCTTGGAATATTCGAAGGACGTGTAGTCCTCAAGTCATGTATTATTGTTCCAATATTATGGTGAGCCTTGTGTGAACTACGAGAAATGAAAAAGAAATGATACTACTAGTGGAAATGGTTATGATACGAAATTCAAGCAATTTACACGAATTGGACACGAGTAGGTGCGGAGACTTACGTGACCGTACTCATTTTTTTTTACCTGACTTTCAACAACAAATTTATTATTTAACAGAATTATAAATAGGAATACATATCATCACGTCGGGATCCTACACAGCCCTTGAAGATTTAATTAGATTATTTTATTTCCATTGATTTTTTTAAAAATGAACCTAAAACACAAAAAAGGAAAAAATTCCAAAATTCCAAAATTCCAAAAAGCTATTATCACCGAAGCGATTTAATATTACATAAGCCTCTATCATGTCAGCCGTTTGGTTTTATTTCAGTTTGTGCTTAACCAGTCAATGGTGTTGTTGACAAAAGAACATACTTCTCCAAAATTTGCATCTTTAATAAACTTGAACCTAGTCTGATCAACACACAAGATTTTGTGAACAATCTCCCATCTAGATAATTCAAAATCAATTTCATTGTCAAAAATATCATGGTACTTGAATTTACTGTAGAACCTGACTTTCATTCTGTTATTTTCTTTATCATAAATTCCATCATCTTTCATGAAAGCAACAGGGTTGATTTTTCGGATATTACAATGCATGAAAAACACTTCCACATCACCACTATTGAACATATTATTCCAATCAGTAATATCTTGTGGTGATTTTGCCCCGTCTTTGACATTTGCTTGGTATTTTTCGTAATCTTGTTGAGGATTTTTTTGACCCATCACCATACCATGGAATGAGTTATCCTTGTGATATCCAAAGGTTCTGATAGTTGAATGGACTTGGTACCATGGTTTATCGCAAACGAATGCCGCTGCGATAAAAGTATCCTTATCTCCTTCGCCTGATTGACCCAAACTAAATAGTTTATAGAACAACTCTGGTCCAAACAAATTGTAGTATAATGCCATCAAAATAGCCTTACCATGAGTTGCTTTATTTACCATGAGTTGACCAGATTCAGTAGACATATCTGGGATCGTTCCTTCCAAATCATTAAATCTTGTATCCATTTCATCTTCTGGAGCTAATGGTATTGGTTCACTCAAGGGGAATTTCCCATCCTTGGTTTTCAGTAATGTAGAATAAGGTTTCCCCACAATATCATACCATTCCGGGGAGATGGTTCTTTGCCAATAATCTGGCCACAATACCATTCCATTATCTTTATAAACTGACAGGTCAAAAAGGAAGTTAGGATCTCTGGCGACCATGTTTTCCGAATCAAGTAGTAAAACATGTTGGAAAGAACTCAATGCAATGGCAAGAACTTTAAATTGATAGCTTTTTAAAGTTAATTTCTTGATAGCTTTTACGCCCATAATTTCAGGAACAACAACACATTTAGCATTAACTTTCGGTAAAAGCACTTCGCAAAATTCTTGTTCTCCTCTATAATCGTCTATTGCAGGCATTATCACCTCTACTGGTAAATTTGACCCAGTTTTACGTAAATGCAATATACTGATGTATGCCAACCATGAATAAAAATTTCCACCAATTGTCACCATACCACGAGTACCTGGTTTGTAAACTGATTTGGGCAACTTTGAGGGGAGTTCTTGGAAAACTGAAGCATGCAATTCTGTGATATTTTCTTTATTGAATATGTTTGCCTTAGATAATAGCACGGCTCTTGAGTTTACTTTACCCTTGATTTGTTTTTCATTGGGCACATATTCAATAAGTGGTTGCAATTCATCAGTGAACTTATATTCTTCAAAGACTGTAAACACTTCATCCCAGAAGTCATTTACCACATGCAAATCCAATTCACTATCATCATATGCTTCTCCTTGAGTTGAGAATTTACCTGTAATACCTGAAATTGAACCACTAATGTAGTTATTTGCATGGTTAATGATGGCTTTAGTTTGGTGATGTTTCAAAAACAACAAAGAAACCATAATTGTAAAGAGTGTTCCTGTCAACACGATCATCCTAGATGGTTTCATTAACCATTTCATATCTCTCCTTAAAGTCATTGTTGTTTGCTTTGTTTTCGTATTTTTGGTGTTAAACAAGAAAAAAAAGGGACTACGGGAAAAAAAAAGAGAAATTTTCAATTTGCAGTAAGAATTGCAGGTATATATAAAGGTATATCTTACCTCTTTCAAATTAAAAATAGCAAACCACAACAAAAGGTTTTAAACCACGAACAACAAAACAACAAAAACCAGAAACAGAAACGGAAAGAGGGAAAAGGGAAAAAAGGGAAACGTTCAAAGATTGGTTGGGTGAACTAATTAATAAAGTGTATTGTTTTACGCGTGTGTGTGTGGATTCATCAAATTAAGATTTAATGGATGTACTTTTAGTGCGTTACACAAAGATGCGATAAAAAAAAAAAATAGAAACAATGGAAAATACTTTAATACCATGTACGAGGTTTATATTTATTCTCTAAAAATAGCAGCCTATAAACAATAGATATGGGTGTGTGTATATGTAGGGCGTATTTTTATTGCCTTTTGTGGGTCAATGTTCGGTAGTTGCATGACACTAAAAAACCTACCACCATCAGCATCTACATTCACATTCACATTCACATTGTACGTTTGATATTCCCTTTCTTTCAATACTTTAATTTCCTTTCAAGTTTCAAAACCCACGATGCATACAATGATGTCCATCAATAATTGTAACATATATTCCCCATGAAGGGTATTCTAACACCCCTCTAGGAGTGAAGGCTTTTGTATATAAGCCACTTCTTTGTATAGATGCGTTTAAGATAAGGAACGGCGAACAATGAGATATAAGCCTCAAAGTGGAACTCCGTTTGGAGATTTCCCCCGTTCCCCGTTTCCGTGTCCATTTCCGTATGCAATTGCGTTCCCACTTGAGTATGGCGTCATTCATGAAATATACAATACATTACTGATGTCCAACTTATTGTAATGAATACAACCACACCTATACTTTTACCGGAGTATCCAGTTCAATTTCCGTTTCTATTACTTCTGTTACTATACCAGCTTCACGAGCTTGCAACATTCTAATAATAAGCACAACCACAATACTAGCTATACCAGTAGCCAACAACGCCCAACAACCTTTCTTAAATTCAGGAACAGTATTTGCTGCATAAAATAATAGTGACCACCATGCATTAACAGCATTACTAAACATATTCATCGATGCCAACACAATAGCTCGTTCTTGTAAATCACTAGCACAAATCACATTCGCCCAACTGAAAAACACCGTTTGACCTGCAAACGAAATTGCACTCAAATATTGTGCTACAAATACTGCTGCTGTATTGTATGGTCTTGTTGCATGGAGTATCGCCGATACTATTACAAATACAGCTATAACAATACCCATTATCCAGTGTCCTCTGCCCTTGCCAAAACTATGAATGTACAATGCCAGAAATAATGTGGCTACAACACCAACGGCATATAGCCCCATGGGGTAATGATTTCTTTGTTCAATAGTATAATTCTTGTATTTTAACCACAAGGCAAGAAGCGAATTTGATACAAATGATTCATTCTCCCCACCCAAGACCCATAAGAATGAAAACAAGTACCAGTGCCAACTACCGAGAACCCTCTTGAAAATAGACCAATTGAATTCATCACGAGTCGTTTTGGGTTTGGATAATTTCTTGGCAAGGGCAATTTCGTGTTCTTCCGTAGTGAAATAAAACGGTTTAGAAATTTCAGGTTCATCTGGGAAACAAAACAATCCAAAGATTACGATTGGTAGAGTGATTATGAAATCAATAATAAATAACCATCTCCAACCACGGATTCCATTATAACCATCCATGTTTTGATAAATTGCTGCCTGTAACACACCAGAGAACAACGATCCTAATAACCCAGAGCTGGTAAACACTGCTGTCCGTATAGGTAACAAGTTTTCATCATAATAACTACCCAAGATCAAGTGTGTACCTGCAAAAGTGACACTTTCAAATACAGCAACAAAAAATCTAATAACACATACTTGTTTATATGAAGTGACTTTATATAATGATAAAGTAAGTACACCCCAGGCGAAAGCACAGAAACTTAACCAATACCTCGGTCTCACTTTAAGCAAAATTAAATTGTGGGGGATCATCGCGACAATATAACCAACACTGAAACAAGTATTGATCAAATTAAACTCATTTCCCTTCATGTGTAGGTCTTCTTGCATTCCAGACACGTACGCATTCAGTAAATTAGCTCTTGATAAATAGTTGATCCAGTATAAAAGACAAACATAGCTAAGCACAAATACGTCGAGTTTGAAAAGATAACTTCGTTCAATTGGGTTGCTTGGTGGTTCTCCCCATACCACTCTGCGAAAGGTGCGTAGTGGTTGTAATATCTTCGTCATGTGTATTGATTACGATGATGGATCATGGAAGAAGAAGAGGAAAATAGAAGAGAAGCGAAGCATTATGGGTTTTGATAAATTTAAATAAGAATTAACTTTTGACTTTTGACTTCTAAACGATTGACTCATACGACGGCTTTAGGTTAAATTTTCTCCATATATTTCCGTTTTTTCGATTTCCGCAATACACATGAAAGTGATTTTTTCTCTAATGGAATTAATATCTATGGTTTTCTCTTATCTAGATTGAATTATTAATTGTTCTCGTATCCTTAGCAAGCATGTAAAGTTGTAGATTGACGCAATCAACAATGGATTTCGAGTTCCTATCTTTTTTGGGGTTTCCTTATCTTGAGATAAGAATTTATTACCCTGTTTGAGAAGGATCTAGGGGTGAGGATCACATCCCTAGATTTGAACCTGAAAGATGCTACAATAACAAGAGATTCCATGAGGTATAACCAATGAATATTTATTACTTATACATGTCTACAAATCACTATAATTAATCAACTTGGATATCACTCTCATCATAGCTATGACTTTCTCTTCTTGAAATTTTCTACCCACCAATTGTAAAGCAACAGCACCACCATGACTCTCTTCAGGATCATAATCATTCCAAACCTGATGGTCAATATCATTATATCCAGCACTTGTATCGTCAACGATATCTAAATCTTTATTTGCTCTGGTTACTGGGAATGTACCCACAGAATAATCAAGAACATTAAATGGAGAAGTGTATCCGACATAAGTTGGGAATTTCCCAATCGGACTTCCGGCAAATGGAGTAGCTGGCATAATGATAGCATCTATGGGTTTACCATTCTTAGTGATTTTAGCAGTTTCATTCCATCTATCTAAATAATCCTTCATTAATTTAGTTCGTTCACTTTGTAATTTCCATAAATCAGAAACCCTCATGTCTTTACTGGTACTATAATTCTCCATGTATGGGAATAATGGTTCTTCTGTCTCCATAGTTTGTTGTAAGACATGACGACCACCATCACTGACAAAAAATTGTCCTATAATTTCGGCTAATCTAACATGATCAATGGGATCCCATTGAATAACATCATGACCTGCTTCGGTTAGTTTTGTAATTACAATATCCATACCTCTACGAATAGGAGGCGTCGGTCTCACAAATCCATCATCTGTTAAAACAGCAATGTTTAACACTTGTGGTAATGCAATGCCTCTCCATGGGATTTCCACACACTTGGCGTCATGAATCCAAGGTTCATGATTAATCACTGACTTGCAATAAAATTCCAAATCATCAATATTATTACATAATGGACCATTGACGCTATTGACAGATTCCAAACCAGGTAATCCTGATCTAGTTCCATATGTAGGGAATCTTCCAAATGAAGGTTTAATAGAATACAAATTCTGGAACGATGCCGGAATTCTAATGGATCCACCAATATCTGACCCAATACCAAATGGTGAACCTTTCAATTTAACCAACGCAGCTTCACCTCCCAGTGATCCCCCAGATGATAATTGTGTATTCATTGGGTTCAAAGTGTTTCCCCATACATGATTTGTCGTTTCTGGCATCATCATGGCAACAGGTACATTAGTCTTGACGTACAATACAGCTCCAAGATCACGTAGATTGGAAACCAATGTTGAATCATGATTGAACTTATCTGGGTTGAAACAAAAATTAACCATACCAAGTGTAGTTGCTTGTCCTTTCACATTGAAATTATCTTTCAAGGAAATGGGCAATCCATGGAATGGTCCCACTGTTGAACCATTATGTGATATTTGATACTTGTCTAATCGTTCAGCGGTTTCAATAGCTTCATTGAAAAAGATTTCCGTGAGACAATTAGTTAATTGATGTGCAATTGAAGCACGATGACAAAATGCAAGAGTGACTTGTAATGCAGTCCATTTTTGTTCTTTGATATTGTTGACGATTCCAAGTGCTGAACTTTCAGTGATTTCCAATTCTTGTGGTGTTAAATAGTTACTTTGGGAGATCCAAGATACGATATCTTTCGTATCCGAACTAGGCAATTCAGATTCCGGGATTAACCAATCTGGATTAAACTTGGCATCTCTGGCCGATTTCTTCTTTAATGCAATATCTTTATAAACTGGTTTAGTTATGGTCATGGTGAGTTGTTATGCTGGTGAGGGGATGTTGAATGCATGACAGTTTTGATTTTGATGGTGGATTTTGTGAAGCTTCTTATACTGCGCATTATTATTTATCATTATCTAAGCAAATATTTTTTTATATATATATCCGTAGATAAGAGAGACAGAGGGTTTTTAGACGGAATTAAATACTAAAGCTAATGCTTGAAAATCCGTTTTGATTTTACCCAACTACAATCAAAACAATAAACAAATTTTCGAAACTGTAAGACTACTTGATAGAACCAATCTCTATAATGAACACTTTGATGACCTTGGCATTAATCATATTTCAGTACCAACACTCACTCCACTGATCTCGTTACACATCGCCAGTACCAAAACGCGAATATGTGTTGAGAAAAATACAATCAAGCAGAAATAAACAACAAAAACTACACCTTTCCTCAGCAATAACTTCCACGAACAATGTCGTCGAAACCACAAGAACAAGATGTCAACCAAAGAATAAGTGCCTTGGAGTCCTT
>JAKTVF010000280.1:0-11440 GCA_030557055.1 Candida tetrigidarum | reverse complement strand
GCCTCGGCAACCAAGTTTTCAATATCTCTCAATTTATGGACCTTGTATTTAGACAAGACGTAGTCACGGTCAGCAGCAATCATTCTGGCCATCAAACCACCTAATGGGGTAATACCGTTTCTTTCACCGATACCCAAAACACTGACATCGATTAATTTGGCACCACCTTCCAAAGCAGTATAAGCATTAGCAATGGCACAACCAGTATCGTTATGGAAATGACATTCAATATCACAATTCACCACTGATTTCAAAGTTCTCACTAATTCGTAGACTTGTCTTGGATTAGCACAACCAACAGTATCAGCAATACCAACTCTATTCACACCGATTTTATCAACAGTACGATAGATGTTCAATAAATCAACCAAATCAGATCTGAAGGAATCTTCTGAAGAAAATCTAATTTCAATACCTTTGGATTTAACAAATTCAATAACTTCAATCGCACTTTGAGCAATATAGTTCATATCTTTACCATGACTAAATTGTCTCAAGAATTGGGAAGTACCGATAACGACATCGACCCCGTCAACACCGGTTTCAACGGCAACTCTGGCATCGTCCATATGACATCTGATGTGAGTCAAGATTTTTGCTTTTAATCCCAATTTACATATAGCTTCACAATCTCTTCTGGATTGTTCAGATGCAACAGGAGAAGTTAATTCAATGTAATCAACACCGAAATCATCCAAAGCTTTAGCAATTTCGATTTTCTTTTCGGTGCTAAAGAAAGCATTGGCGAATTGTTCACCTTCTCTCAAAGTAGATTCGATCAACTGGAAGCTTCCGACATTTGATAAGAAATCTGCTGGGTTTGGTCCATATGGGTTTTGTTGACTGTGTTCGCGACTGAACGATTCACCAACTTCTTTATATCCGTCAACCATGGCTTTTGTTTTTTTGTTCTTGTTTGTGATAATGAAACGGTAGTAAGATTGTTGGGTGAAAAAAATGCAGAGAAATTGTGCGTCAGCTTGAACAAAACCTCTCTGATGAGATTGAATAAAAGTGAGATAGTAGAAGTCGTGTATACATTACCAAAAAATGATGTGATTGGAATTTTACTTGTTTTCTAGTAGACTATACACCAGATAAGGGATTCTTACAATGTCATAATCAGAGGAGTCCATTGAGCTACTTTTGGAATAGAGTGCTGGTATGTGTTTACAAATATGTATTGGGATCTTGTCAGGCTTATCCACAGCTACGACTTTATCAGAATCTACATCGATTTCATCACTTTTGGTTAATCATACACCTTCCAACTCAGTATCTGTTTATCATCACAGAAACTAAAGCAGGCTAGTAAGACTGTCAATTCAGTTTCAAAAGTCATGCTGACATTCATACTGAAAGCGAAACGATTACTATGGGCATTAATATAGTCATCAGGACGTCTGAAAGCCATACGTACTAGTGATATTACTTTATTGACTCTCTCTATTTTTTTAAGAATATATAGGAACAAAAAGGGAAGCCCATAATCCAATCATTTCAGGGGAAATTATCTGTATATGTTTGGTTTGACAAAAGTCGGATTTACGCAACTTCGGCTCCTTGCTTACTAATGTTTTTCCGAGGGGTACTATATTCCCCCAATACATTATTTTTTCTTCAAACCCGAGATTGCGGGTACGCCGTGCTATGAAAATACTATAAATATTGGCCTCACATCTATTATCCCTGAAATATCACCATATAATTTTCCAGTACTCCATGCACTAGAAAACAATTTCACAATGTCAATTGAGTTAAAATATAACAATTTAGGAGAGTCAGGTTTAAAAATTGCCCCAATTATCGTTGGGTGCATGACCTATGGTTCCAAAGTTTTTGCTGACTGGGTCATGGATGACGAAGAAGAAATCTTTAAGATTTTGAAAAAAGCTTATGATTCAGGATTAAGAACGTTTGACACTGCAGATGTTTACTCCATGGGCAAGTCGGAAGAGTTACTTGGAAAATTCCTTAAGAAATATGATATCCCTAGAGACAGGGTGGTCATTTTAAGTAAGGTGTACTACACAATTGATACAAAAACACCTGGTTTCAATTTGACCAAGCTTGACAAGTTCCCAGATATTGATTACTACAACTCACAGGGTTTATCAAGAAAACATATCTTGGATGCAGTGCAAGGATCTGTAGACAGGTTGGGTACTTATATTGATGTTATCCAAATCCATCGTTTGGATCATTCAACACCAAAGAAGGAGATCATGAAGGCGTTGAATGATGTTGTGGAACAGGGACTCGCCAGATACATTGGATCATCTTCCATGAAAGCAGTTGATTTTGCGCAGTTGCAATTTATTGCTGAGCAGAATGGGTGGCATAAATTTATCAGTATGCAGAACTACCACAATTTACTTTATCGTGAAGAAGAAAGAGAAATGATTCCATTTTGCCAAGATAACATTCTCGGAAAAGTTGGTATTATTCCATGGTCACCAATTGCAAGAGGGGTATTAGCGAGACCTGTGAATGTCGTTTCAGAAAATGCTCGAGACAAATCTGACAAGACATTCAAGATGTTGCAACTTGATGCGTTGACAGATGTTGACAAAGAAATTATTAATAGAGTTGAGAAAGTCTCCAAGGACCGTGGTCAAAGTATGGCTGTCGTTGCCACCGCGTGGTCAATCAGCAAAGGTTTCAATCCAATTGTTGGTCTTTCTTCAGTCGGCAGGGTTGATGATATTTTGAATGCGACAACATTGAAATTAACAGACGATGAAATTAAATATTTAGAAGAACCTTACATTCCTAAAGCCCCTCTATTTTAGAAGTCTTTTGGGGACAAGTGTTTGATATTTGTATAAACTTTTTTTTTGCGTAATGTAAATTTTAATTTTAAAGTTAAATGTTTTAAGGTTTTTTTTTTCTTGTATAATTTTGAATATGTGGAGAAGTGTTGCGTTCTGCTACATACCACCGCAGAGGCAGTGTAACAAAACTTGTTGCCAATTGCAAATCAAATCAAAACAAAATAATAACAATAATAATATATCAACACGGAGTTATCTAAAAAAAAAATCACAAATTTCAGGGTGGCGCTGTTGCTGCAGCAACTTTATAAGAAAATAGAACTAATTATACATGTCATTCATTATCTCTAATATACAAACATTCTTACATTCAAACATCGTCCCCCCTTCTCCTTCTCTTGACCACTTTATTTCTTTTTATTTTTTTATTTTTTTATTTCCAGTTTTACTTAGCAGCAGATCCACGTGCACCAGCACCTTGGTTGATCAAGTCTAAACTTTCTTTACTAACATCCACTTCTGGTAACGGTTTCTTAGCATTACCACCGGTAGGTTTTGGTAAGAACCCAATCTTGATCAAATAACTGATGTAGATACCAGTTTGATCTAAATCAACACCTTTACCTTTGCTGACATCTTCGCCAGTGTACTTGGCATCTTTAGCTAATGACTTGGCAGCGTTGGTGTCATCTAATTCTGGAGCTTTGGTGTCTTGCGGCAAATTATCCAAAACAAAGTGCAATAATGGGAACAATGCTGATTCTTTACTTTCTTCAATAACAAATTTTTCTAATGAAGAAGTCCAAATTGGATAGTCTTCTGGTTTGATATCGTATCCATAAGTTTCCAAACATCCCAAATAATCATTGAACTGTATTTTTGGGTGTCCAGTTACATGAGCAACAGATAATTCATTATCATTTGGTGGATTTAATGCCGTAGCAGTGACAACCCTAGCAACATGATCAACAGGAACCATGTTTACGTGGTTGGAGATATCTGCATAAGCACCCAATTCGGCACATCCTTTCAACATTCTTAACAAGAAATCATCAGTATTAGATGCACCAGTTTTAGTAAACCCAGTCACATAACCTGGTCTGGTTATACAACCTCTCAAACCCTTTTCACCAGCACGTCTAATGATATATTCAGCCGACCATTTGGATTGACCATAACCATTACCCAAACCTTTACTTGATCCTTGTAAATCATCAGATTCTAAAATACCACTTTTACCCTGAGATAATAATTCATCAGACAAATTAACAAAATAATCAGTATCCAAAGCAGAAGTAGAGGAGACAAAGGAGAAGAATTTGGGTTTACCTTCCCCAGCCATGTTTAAGACATTGATGGTACCAATAACATTTGCATCACGTAATTGAGAATATGGATAAACCCAATGGACAAATGCACCATTATGGATAATAACATCAATAGAGTTGGTTAATTCACCCCATTGGGAATCATCTAATCCAAATTGTTTTTGAGACAAGTCACCCAAGACAATTTCAATTTTGTTAACCCATGATTCATCCCAAATACCGTAGGTAATACCAGTTTGGCGCAATCTTTGTAACCCAGCTTCTTTGGATGATGCTCTAACATGAGCATAAACTTTGGTATCCAAACCTTTACGAGCAGTCAACAAGTCACGGATAATGAAAGATCCCAAGAACCCAGTGGCACCAGTTACAAATACATTAACGGCATTTTCAGGGATTGCTTTCAATGATGGATATGAAGACAAAAGTGCAGTCTTAGATAATTCCACGGCATCTTCAGCATAATTCAATTCTTTTTCTTGGCTCAATCTTTCATTGGCTTGTTGTTCCTTGGCGGTTTTACCTTCATCAGCTAATTGGAAATCTTGACCACCTTTGATGACTTTTTCCACTTCCTTGGCAAATTGCTCAACAGTTGGGTTTTTGAAAATAACACCCAATGGAATTTCAACGTTTAATTTCTTTCTCAATTCAAAAATCATTCTTGTACCCAAGATGGAATGTCCACCTAAGTCAAAGAAGGAATCTTGTTTGGAGATGGTTGCTGGACGATTAGGCAAGACTTCGAACCATAAATCTCTGATTTCTTCTTCTAATTTAGTCAAATTTTCTTCTTCAACATCTTGCAAGTTTTTACCAGAAGAACTCAATTTGGAAACAGCTGCTAATTGGGCAGTGTCTGGGAATGGTAATTTTGGTTTATCAACTTTACCATTAGGATTCAATGGCAATTTAACCAATGGAACAATGATGGTTGGGATAGCATAGGCGGCCAATTTCTTTTTCAAGTAAGCTCTGATATCTTTAATCAATTCTCTGTAAGCAACCAAACCTTTAACGATTGGATCATTTGCTTCTTCAGCAGAATCATCAATTTCCGATTTGAAGTTTTTCAATTCTGGGGAATCTTTTGGAACAATATAAGAAATTAAAGTAGGTTCTTCATTTTTATCTCTTCTAACTAAAGTAACATTCTCTCTAACCAATGGATGTTGAGATAAATGAGTGTCAATTTCACCCAACTCGATTCTGAAACCTCTGATTTTGACTTGATCATCGGCTCTACCACAACATTCAACATTACCGTCAGGCAAATAACGACCCAAATCACCAGATCTGTACATTCTGTCTCTTGGACCTAACCAACCATGTTCTCTCCAAGTCTCACTTGATTTAGCATTGGCTTTATCTTGTTTGACCCATTGTTGTGGGTCAACATACCAATTGGTGATGAATTTGGCAGAATTCATATCTGGTAATCCACGATATCCTTCAGCTAAACCAGCGGCTCTAACATAAATTTCACCAACTTCACCAACACCACAAGTTTGGGAACGATCGTTTCTATTGACAACTAATAATTGAACGTTTTGCATACCAGTACCAGCAGGCATCACGTCTTTTAAGTTCTTCAAATAAGTTGGATCTTCTTTACGACTCTTGATTTCGAAATAAGAAACCGATCTTTGGGTTTCAGTGGTACCGTACATGTTCACAATAAACACATTTTCAGCTAAACTTTGTAATCTCAAACAATCTCTCTTGGTCAAAATATCACCAACAAAGAAGGCATGGTGTAAAGTTGGAATTGGAGTTGATGCTTGAGCACTCAACAACTGTCCCATAGCCGGAGTTAAATGAGTCACAGTGGCACCATATTTACCCATCCATTCAGCCAATTTACCTGGGGTACCGATATCGTCAGCTGTTGGAACCAATAATTGAGCACCCAAGAACAATGGAGTAAACATATCTCTTTGAATTGGGTCATGAGCAATACCTGATAACATGGTAAATTTGTCATTCTCGGACAAGCCAAATCTTTTAGCCATCCATGGGAAATAATAAGCCAATGAATAATGACGACCCAAGACACCCTTTGGAATACCTTCTGAACCAGAGGTGAAAGATAAAGTAGGGTTTGAATCAGGACCAACAATGACACCAGTTGGTTTATCTTTCAAACTCTCATAACTTGCCAAACAATCTTCTGATTTTCCTTCGAGTTTACCACCAAGCAATTTACCATCGTCTTCGACTTTCAATTGTGGGATGGTTGTAATGACATCTAGTTCGTTTTTAACATAGTCAACAACTAATTGATCCAAAGTACCAGCTTTTTCCAACCCAATCAAACCTCTTGGCTTGGCAACAGAAAGGTAAATATTCTGTCTTGCTGGTGGGTAGGCAGGGTCAATAACGGAGAAAGTAGCACCTGCTTTCAAGACACCCATTACGGCAATCATCAAATCGACCCCACGGTATGCATAAATCATAACAATGTCACCTTTTTTAATTCCAGTTTCTTTTAAATAGTTACCAACAATGTTAGATGCTTGGTTGATTTGTTTATAAGTAAAAGTTCTGGTTTTGGAATTTGCATCCATGAATGATTCGGTTTCAACAACACAAGGTCTTTCAGGATGTTTGTTAGCATTATCCATAAAAATATCTTGAATGGCACCTCTATATCCTGACCAATCTAAATCTATTGTTGGATCTGGCAATTGTTCCCTCTGTGAATCAGTGATTAAATTCACTTTGGTGATACCAATGCTGGAATCTTGCTGAACACTGTTCAAGTATTGAGCAAATTGTTCTCCAAATATCACAATTCTTTGATGGGAGTATAATAATGCATTGTAGTAGATGGTGAATTTGGAACCATCTGTAAACACAGCTAAATCACGAATCGATCCTTCAACAGTGGTGTTTAATTGTTGATTAGGATTTGAATGTTGATAAGACAATCGGAACAATCCTGGATTTTCCTCTAAATTTTTTGCTTTTTTAATATTATGAGACACTTCACTTAAGGATTTGTAGTTAATTTTATTCACATTGGTATCATATTCCTGGCTGATTTTATCATAAAGTTGGGTGAAGGTTAATTCGGGAGTCAAATTCAAACGAATGATGAATTCAGGAGTGTTAGCAGCAGCATCGGTAGCAATTACTATATCTTCATCACCGGTTAATCTGTAGACCAAAGCAGCAAACACGGCTAAACCACCTTTGAAATCAGATGCTTTTGATGAAACTTCAAATGAGTAAGTTCCTTCGACGGATTTGTTATTTGCAGGTTTTAAAAAATCATGGGGTAAGACAGATAATGTTGGATTATCCAAGTAATTCACCCAAAAGTCTGACATTGTTCAATTGATAATGTTAATGTTTGGTTAATAAAAAAAAAGAAAAGTAATGAAGAATAATGATAAACTAAAGAAGTAGGAAAGTTTTTGAATTTTTTTTTTTTTTTTTTCAGTTGAAAAATTTGTCTGCGTTTATTAATAAATCCCCCCAGTCGAACAAGAAAAAAAAAATATGGGTGCTTGATTGCTCGATAACGCTTAACTATTGAAATGATTACTCATTTTGGTACGAAAGCCGCATATATTTAACAACTACAGTGCAGAGCGAAAAAAAAATTTTTTCTCAGTTCTTTTCGCCTTAAATGAGTCACTTATTCTACAGAAGAGTAGAAAACTTTTTTTTTTCGCAGTCATTTTATTATGAACATTATTAACTTGACTTGTCAAACAAAAACGAAACACATAACATTAATTCTCATAGACCTTAATTCGTGAATAAGAATTGTAAATCATCAGGAGTCAATCTACTAATAGCAGCATCATCATTATTGATCGTGGCATGAATCATATTGGCTTTCTTCTCTTGTAACTCAATAATCTTCAGCTCAATACTGTCCTCAATACAAAATCTGGTAATTTTAATCGGTCTCTTTTGTCCAATTCTGTGAACTCTGTCCATGGATTGCCATTCAACACTAGGGTTCCACCATGGATCCATTAGGAACACTTGAGATGCTTCACAAAGATTCAACACAACACCACCAGCTTTTAAGGAAACCAAAAACACTTCGACTTCGGTGTTTTCCATAAAATGTTTAATCGTATTGTCACGTTGCTGAGGTGTCATCGAACCTTGAAGCTTCACAGTTTGAAAACCAGCTCTTTTCAATCTCCATTCAATTAAATCTAACATTGACGTAAATTGTGAAAACACAATGGACTTGATTGTGTGTCTATCGGATCTGAGTTTGTACAATTCTTCAACCAACGCTTCAATCTTAGTTGATGAACGCCATTCACCACCATGAGACCCCAGTTTGATACGGTTAACAATAGATGCTTTGGAAAACAATTCTTCGTCGACTTCAATGGCCGGTTGTTCTAAATCAATTGAAAGTCCAATATGACAAACGGGACATTGTAAATTGGACCCCAGGAATGAATCAACGTATTCTTGAATACACATTCGGCAGAATCGATGATGACACTTGGATTCAATTGGCTCTTCTGCTTCGTCGTCACATAATTGACACATAATTACTCCGTCAAGATCACTTGTTAGAGCATTGTTGCCAGCTTTTTTCAACACCAAGTCTGGATGATCAGCCAATTGTCTCATTCTAGTAATCAAAGTGAAAATGTTAGCATAGTTATTCAACACCACCCCTTCAGCAACATAGTCATTGAATTTCCTCTTGGAATCACTATACAATGACGTGTACAAGTCCTTTTCTTCTTCATTGAATACATCACGTCTGATTTCAACAACCCTTGGAGGCAACCCTAAATCATCGGCTCTTTCCAATTTGGTTCTTCGCAACATCATATGGTCCAATAACAACCTTAGATTACAAAAACTTTCAAACCCTAATCCTTGAATACCGAATTTCTGAATATTTTTAAGCATGAAATGATTGAAAAAATTTGTGTGCTGCATTGGTGGATGTTGACAGTCATCACACCTTCTACCATCAGAAAACTTCCAATGTGTGCTTTTACACTCACATTTGGTACAAAAATATAGATGGAAAGGATCCAATTTCATGTATCTAATCAACGAATACATTTCTCCAATTCTATTCTGCAATGGAGTACCAGTTAAGCACCATCTTTTCTGCGTGTTCAATTCACTGGCTGCTTTTGACGTATTGGAATTCCTATCTTTGATATTATGAGCTTCATCTAAAATAACTCGATAAAATGGAATCTCATGCAATGCTGATTTCTCTTTCACTAAACCTTCCTTTCTTTTAAACCCATATTTTTGCTTTCTGAAAACCGATTCCAAAACGGAATATGACGTAAGAATCACATCATATTGAGAAAGATCTTCGACATTGTTACTTCTTCCAGCTCCATGATAAAGTAGGACTTTAAGCAGACCTGGTTCTGTATGTTTCTCAATTTCATGTTTCCACTGCATTAGCGCCACCGTTGGTCCAACCACCAAATTGGGACGCTTGGAGGTATCATGCATGAAAAGACCAATAGTCTGGATTGTTTTCCCCATACCCATCTCATCGGCTAAAACTCCACCTTGGAATCTACCGTCTTCTTGCTTGACCAACCAATTCAACCCTTCCAATTGAAACGGTAATAGTTTGATCGTCATGCCCGGTGGATGTTCTGCTCTTTCAGGTGTGATGGTTTCAGTTTCTTTCAATCCTGTAAATACATCTTTCAAGTATGGATGTTGCTCATAGAGTCTCATGGTGGTACGTTCATACCATGTCATTTTCTTCTTTGGTGGTTTTTTGGTCCGTTTTTTACCCTTGGTGGATTTTGCAATTTTTACAATTTTCTTAATATCGTCTCCTTCCTTTATAGATGACCCATTTGATGATCCAACAGTGGCAAGTGGAGCATCTTCATCCGCGGGTAATGCATTCCCAAATAGATCTGCTTCGAGCCTTGACATCTGTGACACGTTGTTGCCATTAATCGTACGTCTGATAGCAACAATTTTGATATCGTCGTCATCATCATCACCAACTGAAGCATCCGAAGTAGGAGTCTCTCCATCGTCGTCATCTAGACTTAACGTGAATTCCTGATCCCCATTATCGTCATCACTGTCATCTGGTGATGTACGTTTCTGGGTCTTTGCCTTCTTCCTTTCTTTAGCCAGGGAACGCGTGCTATTACGCGTCTTTCTCTTCTTTCCTCTAGTGGTGGTATCATTGGCATAGGTATCTGAGTCAACTGAGTCGTCTTCTAAGTCAAATTCATTAACTTCCGTGTATTGCACTTTCTTGGTGGCAGCTCTTCTAGGTCTCCTTTGGGGTTTGTCATCCACGATGAAGCCACCACTCAACTCCAGTTCCGATAAGGATTCATCGTCTAGTAGGGTATTGCTGTCGTTGTTGGTGTTGTTCGCTTTCGATGGTGCCATAGTCCGAGATGTTATAATAATGGTAGTGATACAGGAATCGGGTGACTAATTTTCAGGCACTCCTTTTGAGTTTGTGCTATTAAGTAACGAAGTCAAGAAAAAGATTTGAAAAATTATTTGATTCCAAAAAAAAAAAAAAAAAAATTGTGAGAGAGTATGAAACTAATCGAAACGGAGCGAGAAAGAGAAAGATAGAGAAGTGTGGAAAATTGCAAAAAAAAAGCAACTAAAACTTCCGTTTTTAGTGCCCGGTACACGCTCATTTGTTTGCCTAATTGAGATTTTGTGTATGTATTTTTTTTATAGTTTCTTGCTATACTTTATAATAAAACCCGACCAACAATCGGTAATATTTATGTCTCTAAAGACCGGGATCTGGGACTTCTTCTAAGAATGGTCTGCGTCTAGCAGCTTCTAACAAACTTGGGGGTTCAGAGTTGGATTTCCTTCCTCTTGAAAAGAAATTCTTGGTTGAATTCTTTGCTCTAGAAAAATTATGACTAGATGAGGATGAAGGTGGTGGTTGTGGACTCTTTGCACGGGAATTACTGCTTTTCCCTGGTGTTGGAGACTTTGGATGATTTTTAGAAGCATCAGCTTGTTTCTTTGGAGTGGACTTTGCATGTTTCTTGTTCGCTGGAACGGAAATAATCAACCAATCATTAACAATTTGAGATTTAACATTCAGCAAATCAAAATTTGTAGGATTAAACTTGAAATACTTTTCAAATCTATCTGCTGGTGATTGCACAGATACATAATAGTCTTGACCCTGTCTAACCACTTCTATTTTGAAATTCCTATAACCTGTTCTATTGAATATCTCTATTTCATGAAGGTCAGGTTTTTTCACTTCTTTCACGGTAATGTTCGGATTGTTTTTCTGGGTGCGTTTTCCTTGTTGTGGACTTTGACCTGAAGCTCCAACTTGATTAACTAAATCATCATAAGGAC
>JAKTVF010000279.1:0-11468 GCA_030557055.1 Candida tetrigidarum | reverse complement strand
GGTCTAGTGGACTTATTTTTTTTTTTTTTTTCACCCACACTAAATTTTTTTTTTTTTGTTCTTTTATTCCGAGAATATAAATAATCCCCTGGTTTTTACCTTTTTTTTTTTTTTTTTTTTTTTTTTTTTTTTTTTTTTATTTATTTAATTTCTTTTTGATGTATGGAAAGCATTCATTAATCTACAAATACACTATTCACCAACAGGTATGACTGACCAAGTAAAAGATGATGGTCACAACCAACAGAACGGTGGGAAGAAGAGAAAAAGAAAGAGAAATAAGAATAAGAATAAAGAGGTGAATGAGTCCGTTGAAGAATCAGAAGTTTTCAATGACAATGTGCAAAGACAGAATAAGAAGTTCAAATTTAATGAAGAAGGGGAGAAAGAAACGCCCGATGTTACTGAAGATCAAGGAGAAGTGATCGAAAATGGTGAAGCAGAAGAGGATATTGGAGAAGATATTCAAGAAATAGATGTGGCAGAAGAACCAGAAGTTCAAGAAGATGATGAAGTAGAGGAAGAAGAAGAAGATGATGATGACCGAGACTTTGAAAATGACCAAGCTATTATGTCAAAACTACATAAGAATAAAATGCATAAGGATAAGAAGAACCCAAGAACTGTGGTATATAATGATCCCGATGACGAGGACGAAGATGAAGAGAGCAATACATTTAATTTCAAGAGAAGCGCATCGCAACTTGCAGTCACAGCTCAACAATTACTAGAAATAAGAAAACAATTGCCCATCTATCTCCACAAGGATAAAATCGTCGACTACATAAACAAAAACCAAGTGACCATCGTAATTGGTGAAACTGGGTCTGGTAAGTCCACCCAAATCCCACAATTTTTAATGCAAGAAAACGAAGGTACTATTGCAGTGACCCAACCTAGAAGAGTTGCTGCTGCATCTTTGGCAGCGAGAGTGAGTGAGGAATATGGCTGTAGATTAGGTCAAGATGTGGGTTATCAAGTGAGATTTACAAATATGAGTAACAAGTTCACCAAATTAAAGTACCTAACCGATGGTATGCTTCTTCGAGAACTCATGATTGATCCACAATTGGGTAAATATTCTACCATCATATTGGATGAAGCTCATGAAAGAACAATTTTGACAGACTTGATTATGGGATTTTTGAAACAGTTGATTACATCTGGAAAGAGAAACGATTTAAAGATAGTTGTCATGAGTGCGACGTTAAATGCTGAATTGTTTAGTAAATTCTTTGAGAATGCTCCCATATTATACGTCAAGGGTAAAATGTATCCCGTGTTGCAATTTTATTTGGAGTCAGTCTCAGAAGATATAGTTGATACCATGATCAGAAGTATTATCCAGGTGAATCTCAATGAACCGGAAGGAGACATACTCGCTTTCTTACCAGGTCAAGAAGAGATTGATAATTGTGTTAAAAGTTTAGAAAAATTGGCACCTCAATTACCAAGAGAAGCCCCTTTGATTGTACCCTTACCATTATATGCTGCATTATCTCCAGGACAACAATCAAGAATTTTTGAAAAGTTGCCTAAGGGAAGAAGAAAAGTCATTCTTGCAACAAATATCGCTGAAACATCTATTACGGTCTCAGGGGTGAAATATGTTATAGATTCTGGTTTAAGAAAAATCAAAGTATGGAAACACAATTTGGGCCTTTCAACTTTACTCACCACCCCCATCTCGCAAGCTTCTGCTAGACAAAGAGCTGGTAGAGCTGGTAGAGAATCAGAAGGTAAAGTTTTCAGATTATATTCCGAATCGACGTTCGAAACATTACCAAAACAACAAGAGTCGGAAATAAAGAGAAACGATATCATCTTACCTGTGTTGACATTGAAGAAATTGGGTGTTGATGATTTGCTTAATTGGTCATGGCTAGAATTCCCTGGTCAAGATGCGATTTTGAGTGCATTGAACACATTATACACTTTGGGTGCCTTGAATGATTCAGGGGATGTCACAGCCTTGGGATTCAAAATGTCAGTTTTGCCACTTCCTCCACAACTATCAGTGGTGTTGGTAACAGCTGCAGAATTTGGTGTCTTGTCGTCTGTTATTGATATAGTCTCGTGTTTATCGGTGGATAACTTAATTTCCAATGTCACTGGTGAAGCTAGAGATGAAATCAATTTCAAGAGAAGGCAGCATTGTCCACTAGGTAATATCCATGGTGATTTGATCGCACTTTATGAGTACTTCCAAGCATACCAGGTGCAAGGAAAAGAATGGTGTAAGGAAATGGCGTTTAATTATAAAGGATTTAAAAATGTGGAAAAAATCAAACGTCAACTACAAGAATATATGATGGCAACAATCAAGCAAGATGACTCTTTGACAAAAGAACAGAAAGATAAACAACAGTTGCGACTTCGGGCTCAGTTTGATGAAGAAGAGGAAGGAAACAAAACTTTGGATATACCATCGATTTTGAAATCCTTCTTGAAAGGTTATATCACAAACACCGCAGTTGGAATGCCAGATAGATCGTTTAGAACTTTCAACACTGGTCAACTAATCAGCATTCACCCATCGTCAACCCTTTTTGGAAAACCAAATATGGATGCCATTATGTATATAGAATATGTTTTCACAACGAAAGGGTATGCTCGTAATGTATCTGCTGTTGAATTGTCTTGGTTACAAGAGATTGCCCCACATGTTATGGGTCAAACCAAAATCAATGTTAACGATGCTTAACTCATGATAAAGTAAAGTAAGTTCTATTCAGTTTATATATCTATATATCTAATACAACACCACAATCTAACTACTACTGGTAACTTCCTTCACAGCTTGGATAACTTTTGGGAAAACCTCTTTGTTGGCAGCAATCACCCCTTGAGAATCCAACGTTCTGCCTTTACCGAAATCCAAAGGTTTACCAGTAACATCTCCAACTTCACCACCACTCTCGTAGACCAAAATATTGCCTGCTGCATGGTCCCAGATCTTTTCACGATACGTGTCACTGATCGGTAATCTGAGGTATATATCGGCTTGTCCACTGGCCAAAACACAGTATTTGACCTGTGAGTCGAGGTTGATGGTTTGATGTGCCACCGTTGCTACATCGAATCCAAGCTTGTCTTTTATCTGTGCCTGTGTGGAGTGAGATGAGTGACCCTTTTCAACACCTTCTACTACTTTCAATTCCTTTGGGTCGGTATGTGTCTTCATGTGGATTTGTCTTTGTTTTGAGAGTGGCACAATACCTGGAGTAAACAAGTCAGAGTAGAAAGATCCCACTCCCTTGATGGCAGAGTACAATCCACCAACAACCCCTGACTGCTCGCTGTTGGAAACAATATGCTCAGCCAAGTTAGGACATCCAATGACTCCCAACACAACTTTCCCATCTTCAATCAACGCAAGACACACAGCAAACTGGTCGCCTCTGAGGAACCCCTTTGTCCCGTCGATCGGGTCCAACGCCCAGAACCTTCCCTTGGATCCACCTTTCGAATCACCAAAATCAATGCTCTTGTAAATCTCTTCTTTACTATTCAATGTTCCCATAACATTGTCATAATCACTTGTCTCAGATTGGATTCTGCTAATCAAGTCAAATACTTGGTCAGACAAACTGCTGTTTTCTTGCAACTCTTGGGAGTCTTCCTCACCAACAATTTCATCTTGCTGGAAGTTCAACTTGATGGCATGGTTGATGATTGCCTGCAGTGCAAAGTCCCCGACGGTAACTGGTGACTTGTCCTCTTTGGTTAACGTCCCAGATTTGGCGGTTTGGACAATGGCATCGCTCAATTGCTTGGTCAACAAAGATGCACGTTTCACTGCCAAGGTTGCAACCTCGAGTTCTTTCTTGTATGCGTGGGTTGTTGGTGTGGTAGGTGACATGGATAGGTAGCGAGTGAACAATGATCTTGCGGGGGCTCTAATAGATGGTAATAATATGAATGATGCAAACAATATGAACAAGGATGTGGCCACTATTCTTTTCATGTAATTGAAGTAGCAAACAGTAAGTAATTGATTGTTGGGCTGGAGAAAAAGCAAGGAACGATAATTTTTTTTTCCAGTATCGCTTCTGGTGAGATATGTATATATCAGAAAACGTGAGGTTACGTAATCTAATTGACTATTTTTTATTGAACATATTTGCAACCTATTTCTTTACCAAGTGACTGGTTATTTCATGTCTCTATTGAGTGGTAGTGGTTTCTATATGTTCTTCATTTGTTCCTGCCTGTAAAGAAAATAATATTGCGGCAGCACATAATATTCCAAAAGAAATTGGTACTAAAACTACACCAATTTTAGAAATTAAATAAACACATCGATTTATAGTGAACTTATTTAACGTCACGATAATTGGAAATACAAATATAACGAACGGACACAAGATGACGATAATAACCAGGCGACCCAATGAGTTTGTCTTTTGAAGAACATTTGAAACCATATTCTTTACAGAGCTTGGGAAGTAAAACAAATTAGAAACGCACTGTGTCACTGAGTCCAATAAATTAGCCACACGCAAAGTTTGGAGGTTAATCTGATCAAGCGTGTTTTCTGTTTCTTTTATCTTGAGATCGATTTTGGTTAGTGTATAATTGACTTCTTTTTCCAACAATCCCATTATTTCCTGTGTTGAGTTATCAAGTTGCTCGACAAAAGCTGTTGCGATCTGCTCAATAATCATGGGACCTTGTACATTGATATACTGTCTCTGGAGAATAATATCGTCAATGCTCTGTCTGATATGAGAATTAAACTGTGATATAGAAAATTCGGAATATTCAATCTGATTTTGCACTGACTTGGCCATGTTTTTGTTTGACTTGTCGAGTTCATTAATGTTTTGATGCATTAAAACAAGGGCACCAATAATGCTTTCTGTTTGTTGAAAGATTTCTGCATTGTTCTCTTGTATCTCATGTTGTTGTAACTGTAACTCATGCATTTTATCCTTCATTAACAGATGAACCAGAAGAAGTTCTTGAGCAAAGTAGTTCAAATGATTTTCCATATCCCGCATATTTGTATGTACTCCGTCGTATGAGTTTTGTAAAATTACCATTGCATTGTTTAATGAGGTTTCGAAATTTTCTTGAAAGATGTTGAATGAGTGATTTAGATCTTCTCTCTCGTTGTCTCTGTCAGCAATAATCAAATCAACTATATTAATCAATTTATCAAATTTGGATTTCAAAATATCTTGTGCTCTTTCCGATTGTTCATTTGATGAGTTTAGGTCTTGCATTAGTCGTTTGTACAATTCTGTGATATTCTCATAAACCAACAATATCTGATCCTTCTCGTATGGTAGGCTTATCTGATGACATATATTCTTCACTTCACGATAATACCCACTAAAAGTTGTCCAAAACTGAGGGGATTTCTCCAACGATTTGATACATTCATCTATATTTCTTTCCTTGCAATCTACTGGGTACTGGATATCGGCGTTTTGGAATTCACAAATCGACAACTCTATTGCAATATTCTTTTGTTGAATAGGAGTAAGGGTCTCGATTCCTTCAGAGCATTGAGGTATTAGTTCTTGTATGGCTTTTTTGGAACAATCATCACGCCAGGTTTCCATAGCTGCGAAATTGAAATTGTCAAACACATCGAGATCCTGACCTAGAGCTGGTACCAAACAAAACAACAAATGAGAGATCTTCATTGTAGCAATGAATGAAAGATATTTAAAACCCGATCCACATGAATGGTCATTTGCATGGTATTATATGGTTGGTACTTGTTTTTTTTGCAGGTGTCATTATAAAACAAGTTTGAAACCAATGAAACACATTCACTGTAACAAAAAGTACGAGGAAACAAAAAAATTATAGCGAATAAAAAAAAAAAAAAAATTTTTCAGACATTCAAACCCCAATACAAGTAGTACCATAGTTCGTGCAACCGTTACTTATGCTACAATCAAAGATATGGCGTCTATTGCCACCACTAAGACGGTACCTGACTTCACAAGCTCCTCCATTTCTGTTTCTTCCTAATGACACCAAGCATATATTTGAGCAAGAAAAATTAACTCCAGAACAGAATCAAGCTGCAATTCCTCCCAGACCAAACTATGATGATTTGGAGAAAAGACATCATGAAGTAGTACATCCCAAAGATGTTTCTGATATTATCATGAAATTAAACTCAAATGACTTATTGGTAACCATACTATCGAAGAACAAAATATTCTTTGGAGATGAAACTTACATTATCGATGATTCCAATAGACCCACAAGATTCGAATATGCTACTATTTTATGTAGTTGGAGTGAAATGTTTAATAATGAGATTAAAACTTTGAAAGAAATTCCACCACTACAATTCTGGAAGCCTGAATTTCCATCTAACATTGCCGAATTATATACTACATGTGAATCCGATTTTGAGAAATTTTTTGATCTATCCAAGGCATTGAAAAATTCCAAATTGAGGAAAGAACATAAGCTTTCACCAGCAGAAGTTGCTGATATGTTGACTATAGACAATATGTCCCTCTTTGTATTGGACAAGTTAAGTACAGCAGAAGAAGTGGCACGATTCAGTGAATTCATGAACAAAAACATAGCCTACTATTCAGTACAGGGGTTGATCGATAATTTGACTAGGTTGACTGATATCAGTTATAGATTACATGGTGATATTAACTATACATTTGTCATGTCGGTTGTTGATTCTTACCCAGCTATCCTTGAAGGGTTGCCACATGATACGTTAGACAAATTGGCACATCTATTAGCTCCAAAGAATTGGGAACTTTCAAGAACATTATTGCAGATTTTAATAAGGCGTAATATCTGTCCATCTGAAGCCACTGTCAACGAATTCTTGCTCAATTTTGTCAATAGCGATCAGAAAACGAAATTAAAAGAGTTGTCGTTTATAAAGCTGGTTTTATATCACCGAGGAGTCAATGAAATGTGCTTGCAGAGTTTGTTGTCCACAATAAGAAATATCCATGAATTCAACAAGTTGATAGATTTGGTTAAAATGAGAGACAACTACAGGGCAGTTCTTGAGAAGTACCAAAACATTTTACTCATGACATTGAAAAGGGTGTCTATGAAATTCCCATTGCATCTGGCTGAGTTTGTCAGATTCTTAACAGAACTGGGCATTAACGCTGATATTGATTTAGTGAATAAGTTACGACTTGAGCAATCACAAAAAGCAAGAAAAGAAAAAAGATAAATACAATGTAGTAAAATAAATCTGTAAATATATATTCTAGTATTTGAAATATTCACAAGTAGCATATTATTATTGTTGTTGCCGTGGTGATGTATTTGTTGTTGTTGTTGACGCTGGTGGTGCGGATGGTCGTAAATCTTGTAGCTCGATGGATCCTGCAGGCGATGAGCTGATTGAATAATCTTCAATAATGGACGTTTCGCTTCTCCTACTGTTGACTCGATGGCTGACGTTTTCTTGAGAGCCGAGTATTTGGGAAGTATTTGCTTGAGTCTGATCAAGATTAGCACCATGTCTTGTGTAAAACCCGTCAGTATAAACGAAAAACCCGTCATCACTTGCATTATCATTCCAAAACTCGTCAACATAATTCTTTCTCATCATTCTCATATCATCATTAACGTATTGGTATTCACTTTCAAAAAATTTCCTTGAGGAAATCGAACGTTTTATAAAACATAACATGGACGTTATTAGTGCCATCAGCACTATGGGGATTAATTGTAACCATCCCACGTATGATAAATTCGGCGTGAATAGGAGAATATCTGCTAAAAATGCCAACAATGTGGTCAACACAGAAAGTAGCGTAAATATGAGCATGATATTCATGTATGGTGATAAATCAAATTGTGGTTTCTTTGTATTGGTATCGTTATTGTCTTCATTGTCAGTATCATAATGTTCGTCACCATTAGTTGGTTGGACCTCCTCCTCTAATTGAATCTTTTTCTCTTTGTCTTTTATCTTTATATCATTTATCAAAAGCACGGTACATAGTATGAATGTCACTATTAGTAATAAGGAGGAAAAGCAAAATGCTAAAAGATGCACCACCAAAAGTTTGGATATCGTATACCTGACATCAGAAGGTAATACAACTCCTCCGTTTCCAAAATTAGGGTCATCCAAACTCGAGTAGAAACTGCTATTTGTAGCGGGGTATCCTATTCGTGCATCTGAACAAACATGTTGGTCGACATTGCATATACCAAACACCCCAAATTTGTAGCTGCCATATTGCGATAAATGGATATTCACGCTAGGAGAAGTCACTGGTATCGATATGACCGGTAGTAGTTGTATAACCCAACAAACTAGACATAATGTCAATAGGGATAATAGTGCTTTAAACATGTGTGTTGGGTTAGAAGCTCATTAGGGTTGAGAGGCAATGCAAGTTTAGATAATATGTTTTGTGGGAAACTGTAACATCGCGCATTCTTGAACAAAGAAAGAATGAGTCCACCAGGATTTGTTGTGATCGAGAGAAATATGATAATCGCACGAATTATTTTTTGAGTGTACATATTATTTAGTAAGTAGAACACAGGACTATGAATTGTAGTGTCAAGTGTTAATAATGTGTCCATTCTCATGTTTATTAGTTACCTATTAGTATTCCAGAATCCATGAGTGGTTAGTATCGACTCTTGTCCCGATAAGTGCAACTACATTCACGACTGGAGGAAACCTTGATGGTGCATTCTTCGAAGACCTATGATCTACACAATGTAACTCTGGTAATTAGATCAATAGAGTCTTAGATTCCTGACTTCAAATTAAGCCCGATGACACAGGTGAGTTAAACTATTGGGTCTAGCCTGTCATTCTCCCTGCCTTTATTATTGGAGCCGAACACAAGGTGGTTTTATCTACATAACATCACGTGTGGCAATTAGTAATCCAAAAATGTCTCTCTCATCATATAGTGCTCCGACTTTATCTACATCGGTTGTTGTTTTATATAGCCGATCATTATCTGGTGATAATTAGATAGAGGTATTTTCCCTCGTGTGACCAAAAACCAAAACGTACATACTTATCGGGTCGTGTGTAAATTCCCTATTTGTGGCGCACGTGCAATGTAGTCTATCTTTCCGTTTTTTTTTTTCAATATTTTTTTTCTTCTCTTCTCCTGTATAATCTAAAATTTCTTGACTACTTAAACGAATTATTTTTTTTTTTCATCTTTTTTTGCATCTCCTTTCGCTTGATCCAAAGGAAACCCTTAGTGTATATCTAATCTCCACCCTTACTTACCAGTTATCAGTCAAAATGGAAAACAACGCAGAATGTGTTTGGAATTCTATGGATGAATCATTCAAACAGATAAAGTCCAAATTTGACGAAACCTATGGGGAAATACCTATCACCAGTACTGTTACACCTAGAACTTTGGTTGGATATGAAAATTTGAAAGAAGATGACTTTAATTTCTCCCCGAATCTGTCTAAAGGAAAATTTTACCAATTATTCCCATTAGACAGCTCCTTGAATCCATTTGATTTCTCGAAATTACGAAACAAAGTTGTTCTCATTGTCAATGTTGCCCTGTACTGTGGTTTCAGATACCAATACAAGCATTTGGAAGCGCTACAGAAGAAATATCAACACGAAGGGTTCACCATTATCGGTTTCCCATGTAACCAGTTCCTCTTCCAGGAACCCTTCTCCAATGAAAGAATAGTCACACATTGTAGAAACAAATATGACGTTTCATTCCCAATTATGAATAAGATCCATGTTAATGGACCAAATACAGATGACGTTTATAAATTCTTGAAAGATGAAAAGCAAGGATTATGGGGTACGAAAAGGGTGAAGTGGAATTTTGAAAAGTTTTTGATAGACGGTCAAGGAAATGTTGTTGCCAGGTACAGTACTTTCACGTCACCTGAAGCTCTTGGTACTAAGATTGAAGAATTGTTGGAAAAGAACAAGTCTTCTATTGGAAAAGACTAAAAACATTGATGATGGGACATGACCATCTGTTGAGGGGAGTGTCTTTGATGATGTATAACAGAAGTTTATAAATTGGTGCAGTGTTTAGTTAGTTTGAATTATGAATGTATATGTTTTAGAATATTCTATAGGGATTGCAAACTATTACGTTTGCCATTCTAGCAAAAGTTCACTGTTATGACATGGTCTTGTCCCATGTAGATTTCACAGACATACAATAATTATTAGTCATTTTTTATCACTTTCAGATAATTGGATAATGACATGGTTTTATTTTGGTTTTGTAATACTCCTGTAACAGGGCATGATAGTCTACTATAGTTTCGGTAAAAGGAAAAACGCCTTTTCCGGTCGCCCAGATCTGATAGGAAGTTAAGAAAAAAATAATAGACAATTTTTTGTTCCTGTTCAGGACCGGAGCGGGCAATTTTATAATTGTATAATATACAGTGCGCAATGAATCATTCGAAAAAAAGTCAAAAAAAAAAAAATTTATTTCGCACAGGCTGGCGGTGAGTAATAGGCGTGTAAGGTGTTGATGACTACAGGAGGTGAAATTTCAGCCAACAAGAAAGAAACGAAAAAAAAAAATAAAAAAATTTTCAGCATATAAACCCCAGAAGATCTCCTCTCCCTGAAAATTTTCACTCCTTCTCACTCCTTTTTTTCTTCTTTTTCTTATACATCAACAAGAACAAGTTCAATTGTTTATTTAATAACACATATACGTATTCGAAAACACAATGTCTTTCAGAACTACTTCCATGAGAATGGCTAAATTAGCCACTTCCAAAGCTACTTTGTCCAAGAGAACTTTCTCTTTGTTGGCTAACGCCACCGTCAGACAATCTGCTGCTGCTGCTGCTTCTTTCAAAGCCATGACTCCAATCACTTCTATCCGTGGTGTCAAGACTATCAACTTTGGTGGTACTGAAGAAGTTGTCCACGAAAGAGCTGACTGGCCAAAGGAAAGATTATTGGATTACTTCAAGGATGACACTTTTGCCTTAATCGGTTACGGTTCTCAAGGTTACGGTCAAGGTTTAAACTTGAGAGACAACGGTTTGAACGTCATCATTGGTGTTAGAAAAGGTTCTTCTTGGGAAGCTGCTGTTGAAGACGGTTGGGTTCCAGGTGAAAACTTGTTTGAAGTTGATGAAGCCATCTCCAGAGGTACCATCATCATGGACTTGTTGTCTGACGCTGCTCAATCCGAAACCTGGTCTCACATCAAACCACAATTAACTGAAGGTAAGACCTTGTACTTCTCCCACGGTTTCTCCCCAGTCTTCAAAGAATTGACCCACGTCGAACCACCATCAAACATTGACGTTATCTTGGCTGCTCCAAAGGGTTCTGGTAGAACTGTCAGATCCTTGTTCAAAGAAGGTAGAGGTATCAACTCCTCATACGCTGTCTGGAACGATGTTTCCGGTAAGGCTGAAGAAAAAGCCATTGCCATGGCCATTGCTATTGGTTCCGGTTACGTTTACAAAACCACTTTCGAAAGAGAAGTCAACTCCGATTTATATGGTGAACG
>JAKTVF010000278.1:0-11501 GCA_030557055.1 Candida tetrigidarum | reverse complement strand
CAAAGATATACACATTCCAATAACAATGATATTCTCAAAGAATTAAACTCTGTCAATGATTCGCGTGCACCAACATCAGCTTCACAATTAGAGTTGGCACCATCAATTGCCATCCCACCAATTTCCCAACCAACCGATTTCTTGAGAGCACATACTGATGATTCTGTTAACCCAGATTGTAAAATCAAGATTGCCCATGGTACTACAACATTGGCATTTAGATTCCAAGGAGGTATTGTCGTTGCTGTTGATTCCAGAGCAACTGCAGGAAACTGGATTGCGTCACAAACAGTTAATAAAGTTATTCGTATTAATCCATTCTTATTAGGTACCATGGCTGGTGGTGCTGCCGATTGTCAATTCTGGGAAACCTGGTTAGGTACACAATGTAGATTACATGAATTACGAGAAAAGGAACGAATTTCTGTTGCTGCTGCTTCTAAAATCTTGAGTAATTTGGTATACCAATATAAAGGAATGGGTTTGAGTATGGGTACAATGGTATGTGGTCACACTGCTAAAGAAGGTCCTACAATTTATTATGTTGATAGTGATGGTACAAGATTGAAAGGTGACATATTCTGTGTTGGTTCTGGTCAAACTTTTGCCTACGGGGTTTTGGATACAGGATATAAATGGGATTTGTCTGTTGAAGATGCATTATACTTGGGTAAAAGAAGTATATTAGCTGCTACACATAGAGATGCTTACTCTGGTGGTTCAATTAACTTGTACCATGTCACCGAAGCTGGTTGGACTTACCACGGTAATTACAATGTTGGTGATCTTTTCTGGGAAGTTAAAGAAAAAGAACACTCCTTTGTTAATGTCGATGGGTAGTTAAGTAGATCTTTAGGTGTACCTAAAAGTACCTTTTAAAAAGCCTTCATAAAATATATATATACATATACACAGATACAAAATCAAAGACAAGAAAATCCGAGGTTGGTTAACCCTTTTTGTGTTGCATAGTATTTAGGGTTGATAGTAGCCCTACTAATCTACACGTGATTGAAAAGTGCGAATTTTTCCTGCATCTTAAATCATACAATATTTTTCTGTTCATCAGTGCACACTATACTCTCACACAAACACACTTTCTCACCATACAAACAATTTCTTAGTAGTAGACGAAAAAAAAAATCTTTTTGGGAAAGTTTCAGTCGTTTTTATCTTAAGAAGACCCCCCCATATACAGTAACTGCCAAAGATGGTATGTTTGATATTTAGAGATTAGAAAGCAGGGATCATAGGAATCGATAATACGGAGGAGACCAACAGAAGTTATAAATCTAGAAATGGAGGAACAAGAAGTCATAGAGAAGACATTGAAATAGGAGTGAAAAATTACTATATCGAAGGAGTTTAAACATGAACATCACCAAGAAGTAAAGGGACTAGATTTATTTGATTCATTCCAATGATATACCCTACGAAGCAACACAGTTCATTATATACTAACATTATCATTATTTATTTTTAGTCTGACAAATCCCAAAATGTTATGCGTGAATTGCGTATTGAAAAATTAGTTTTAAACATTTGTGTTGGTGAATCCGGTGATAGATTAACCAGAGCCGCCAAAGTTTTAGAACAATTGTCTGGTCAAACCCCAGTTCAATCTAAAGCTAGATACACTGTCAGAACTTTCGGTATCAGAAGAAACGAAAAAATTGCCGTTCACGTCACCATCAGAGGACCAAAAGCTGAAGAAATCTTGGAAAGAGGTTTGAAAGTTAAGGAATATCAATTGAGAACCAGAAACTTCTCTGCCACCGGTAACTTTGGTTTCGGTATTGACGAACACATTGACTTGGGTATCAAATATGACCCAGCAATTGGTATTTACGGTATGGACTTCTACGTTGTTATGGGTAGAGCCGGTGCCAGAATCACCAGAAGAAAGAGAGCTAGATCTACTATTGGTAACTCCCACAAAACCAACAAAGAAGATACCATGCAATGGTTCAAGACCAGATACGATGCTGAAGTGTTGGATAAATAAATTTAATGTATATTGAATTTGTGTATATTAATATAAAATAAAAATTTAGTAATCTGATACAATAAGAAGAGGCTTAAGGGATGCGTGATCAACAATCACGTGTGTTGATTACCACGTGATTTCGTAAGTGTGAACAAAGTTCATTTGTGTTTATTTGTTATTTGAGGGGATTCTCTTTGTGGGTGATACAAAAGGCATGACTGTGAAAGTATGTACTTACGAAAAACAATGAGACCTAGAGGGTGAGTGGCACGGAATTTCACCTCCTTTTGGTTGGGGGAAAACAATAAAGATTTTCTCAGTAAGAGTTCATAATTCGTCACGGCATTCAAAGAGAAACACAACCCTACCAATGGCCATATGGCACTATGGGGTTTTGCGGTGATGGAGAGCCGAATAACCAGAAGGACAAGAATAAGACGGAAAACATATTCCGCCTTCGGTGGAATTGCAACGGAAATATAAACTAACAGTACTGTACATAGTTCCTACATTGTTAAAACGAAAAGCAATAATTAATGCACACTAAAAAAAAATTTTTGTTCTAGTTATGGTTTTGATTTTATTTTTTTTGTTCTATTTTTTGGAGCCGCATGATAAGAGGGAGTTCAAGATAATCGCCGATTTAAAGAATGGGGTTGCCTCCACTTCACATCCACCATGTTGGTTATGGAAAATAAAATAAAGGCGGACATGGATTACAAATTCAGTTTATCTATATGTAGTAGAATGTAATGGGTTACGGCACAAGGAAAAAGCGGAATTGTTTCCTCACATGGATGAGACATAGCTACCATTTTTGGGTTAAGCGATTATGAACATTAGTAATCCCTCAAGCGAGCAAACTAACTAAATAACTTTCTTTCTTTGCTTAAGGCATTCGGTAGTTACAGGGTCGGCACTACAACAAACTACCACAGTTTGCTATAATACAAATCAAAAAAAAAAATATGAGCCTCGTTTTGTCAGTGGCGGGGGAATGTTTATTTTGTGTATTTGGTAGAATAGTGCAATCAATAAAATAATCATGGATATTTCATTGGTTCTCATACTTTTTAGTGTGTCTTATAAGTATCGCAGGTTATCTCTGTTTCACTCACTTTTGCATTTTGCATTTACAATACAAACAAAAAGGAGAACAAAAAAAAAAAAATTCTCACATCACTCAAATTTTCCTTCTTACTAACTCACCCACAATCCACCACAACACAACACGGCACATCACAGCATATTTCTATTTCTAATTACAATCTTTTGCCTTACATTTTATTGTTTTTTTTATTTTATTTGTGATTATCCCTTTCGTTTCAGTTATTCATTTGTCGACTTATTATTGCCGCATCACTCTTTTAATCAAATAATATAAAATAATCACAACATCCCTCTTCAGCAAACAAACAAAACAAAACTACACACATAAGTACTATAACAATAATATGGTCACTATAAATTATGAACCTTTAGATCATTTACCTTATATTTATGAAAACATTAGTCCTGAAGAAAGATCAAATGTTGAGAACCTCATTAGATTAGAGTTGGCCAGTCAATTTAATAATAATGTCAACTCTATTACCCATACTAGCGATATTCTACTAGATGAAGCCCAACAGCAAGACATAGAAGACATCGTGCCTACAACCTTGCACCCGTTAGTTGATCAGTTATTACCATTAAATTCCAACTTGCAACAAAATAACACCATCATGAACTTGACTCTACAACACTATGAGGAAGAATCAGATGATGATGATTTGTTGGATGAAGGGGTTGATTTATCTAAATACACCCAGTTTAATCTCACTTCTCCATTAGAAGATCAAGTACCTCCATCATCTTTGCCAACTACTGGCAATGAGAATAGTAATAGTAATATTGACTACACTAATTTATATACAACGTTGGGTCATTCAACTTTACAACAGAGAAATTTGGAATTTTTATTGCGGAATAGAAATGACTTGCAACAATTACAACAACAAGAATTAGCACGATTAGATGAACTAAACAACGAATTAACGAGAACTATTAACAATAAAAGAAGTATGGTTGATGATTTATCAACATCTCGAAAGAGACGTCAGGTGAATGAATGTCAACCACTTCAACAGGAGTTAGATGAACGATGGAAAGAAAACATCAACTCAACAATAGAATCAACTATTGATACAGTAAAGAATTCATAACAATAAATAAATAAATATATGCATATTATATTATATTGTAAAACAGGTAACTTATCTATTCTGTAGACTTTTATTATTCTCTTTGGATTTCATGTAAATCATATCAGTTTTATTTCCTCCAACATTGATGATTCTAGGACATCCTTCTCGATGTTTCTCCATACGGACGCATTCTAAACAGTAGTGAGCAGCAACACCATCTTCGTTATTATCCCCTAAATAATTAGCACACAATATACATTTATTACTTAGATGACCTTGGGAACAATCCTGACATATTCGAACCTCATCAGCTGGTTTAACAAAAGAATCACATATAGGACAACGTCCATCACAGTTGGTACATAGTAGACCTACTGATTTACCTGGTCGTTTCATACACTGGACTAAATCATACTGATGTTTTGACATTGCTTGTTTGGTTGGATAGTAGAAATAAATTGATGCAATTATTTTTTTTCTTATAGTTTGAATTCCTTTCTCTATAATTTTTTTTTCTCTCTTCCCTTATTTTATATTTTGTGTGTGTGTGCTTTTTATTTATTTACACGTTTTGCCATTCAACTAACACAGATAAATACCCAAAGAAAATCAAACAAAACCAACCACCACGAAAACAAACATGACTGATATTGATGATAGTCATATAGATGAATGTATGATTTGTCTAGAACATATATTAAAAACTGACAAAGTTGGTAAAATTCCATGTTGTCCTTCCAAAACTTATCACGATCAATGTGTATTGCAATGGTCTAGAACAAGTAATAGTTGTCCCACATGTAGACAACGATTCCATAAGATTGAAATAACCGATAGTCAAAACACCACACTAGAAGTTGTGTCAATACAAGATCGGTTGTTGCCTAATGATGCGATTAATGATATCCCACTGCAATTTATAATTCGCGAACCACCACCTACAAATCCCTCTGTGCTAGATGATGATGATGGTGATCTCGTTGATTCTATGGTGGAATCAGAAACATGTTACATCTGTAGTACTACTAGTTCAAGAAATGGGATAAGTTGTCAACAGTGTGGCTGTCATTTCCATTTAAATTGTCTTGGTGTTGTCACGATGGAAGAGTCCATATGTTGGTACTGTCCTATATGTGACTACAATCAAGAGTCTAGTGTACCTCAAAGTTTAATTAGAAGAATGCAGAATATTTCCCGAGCTGGATCAGATTACTGGAGACCAACACAATCACAAACACAAACACAAAGACCAAGGGAAAGACAAAGACAAAGAAGTCGACCTGAACAGAGAAACCGGTTGATTATATATAATGATAATGATGAATTAGATGTTGATTTCTTGTATGAAGATGCCGAAGGGGACGAAGATGTTTCTTTAGATGAACTCCAAGACCAACACCACTTCTTGCTGTATCATAGTCCTGTCATAAACGGTGGTGTTATTTCAAGAAGAGAACAAAAGCAACGAGCTCAGTTAACCCAAGAAGAAGTGCAATCATGGGAAATGTTTAATGAAGCTAGAAAGGAAGATAACCATGAGCAGGACGAGGATGTTGTAAATAACACTAGAGATCACGATCCTAGTATATCTGAAAAACGTGGGGAAACACAAGATGACGGAAATGAAAATTCAAACGATAAAAGAAGACGTAAGAGAAAGAAAGTCACTCCAATTGAATCATGCTCTTCTTCTTCCGCTTCTCATCAACCACAAGTTCATCACTCAACAAGTAGAATATCACAATTGATTGATCAATTAAAAACCACACCTAAAAAACTACCATCCTCAAGCCTGATACACCATCAGACAATAATACCACAACCTGCAACTACATTCCCACTACCTTCAGCACCTTATCCTTCTTCTTCTACTACGACTATACTACCGAGTGATTCTCCAATGTCGATATCTCCAGCAGCTAATAGTCCCATGGAACTGGTGTCTTATTCAAGTGATGATAACGACTACACAAGACAATTTCAAAAACAAAAACCATGTCCACCATCAATACCAACATCACAACAGCAGCAACAACAACAACAAGGGCGACAACTGACAAGAGAATTAACTTTGGATCAAAAAATCGAAATACAAAAACATATACGAAATAAACTAAGACCACGATATAAACCTGGAGAAAAGAATGGTGAGAAATATCCAGAAGTCATAACCAGTGAAGAGAATTATATTAATATCAACAAGACGATTTCTCGAAAGATATACAACCATATTTTAAATCAACCTGAGCCAATTGATGATTTTTTCAATAATGATGATTTGAAATTACGTGATATAATTGACAAGTATATAGAATAAATACGTTTTTATAGCCAGTAACTAGTAAATTATCTACGTCTTGGACCTTTTGGTTTGTTGAATTTCAAACCACCCTTTGAAGATGAACTATTTGCCGAACTAATCGATTCAACTTCGTCGTCTCTATCTTGTTGATTTTGAACAGAAGTTGATTCTAATTCACTTAATTCCAATTCATCCAAATCACCGACTTCTAAGTTCTTATCAATTGTCAAACCATTCTTGCTGAGTTTTTCTTTTAAATGATTAATCAAACTATTTTTAAAAGAAGCATAGATCATTCTATCTTTAACTGCTGACCCAGAAGGACATGAATAAATAAATGCCAATTTATCACCATTTGGAGAATAATTATATACCGAGTATTGTGGACCTTTCGTGGTGTTAGAAGATTCCAATGTTGGGATAAGTTTATTTATTGAAACTTTTGGTTGGACACCTTGTAATTTGACTAATTCATTACGGATATCAATATTAAATACAATTAATTTTTGATAATCATTAGTGGATAATTCTTGGAACGCACTAGTTAACTCAGGATCAAATTTATATAAGATATCCTGATTACTAGAAAGATCATCTTCACCACCCATTGAAGCCAATTTTTTCTTAAATCCATGGGTACCAAAACTAGATAAATTATTAATACTTTGTAAGATTTTTTCATCTTCAGTTAATAATCCACTAGCTGATTCTATTCCTTGAGCACTTCCTCCTGCTCCATTATCATTTATACAACTGGAGAAATAGTCAAAAGTCAACTCATCTAATTCAGTGAATGCCAATTTTTTATTATTTATTCCATTACTTAAGTTAGTAATGATGGTATTTCTTGTACTTGCGTAAAGCATCTTGGATCTTAATTTAGCTACATCGGGAATAAAACTAATGAATGTTTTATCACCATCTTCATTGGTGACTATAATAAAAGAAGGTTCAGGGAATTGAGATGAGATGTAGCTATTCAATTCATGAAACAAACTAGAACCAGATGATGATGAACTGATTGTTTTTTCAGGGATTAATTGAGTTGAATCCGGAGAAATTTTGATTACTAATGCTGAATTGGTTGAAAGGGACTTGAAGGATTCAATTAATTCTGGTGATACTGTAATTCCTGATTGTGTAGACATTGTTGAAATTGAAGTTGTTGTGCAAAGGTAAAGGAAATGGATCAGTTGGACGATTTGGTTTTTTGTTGATTTCCAAATGATCGGATGTATAATCTTTTGTGTGTGTGTATGTGTCACGTGCTTGTAGTTGCCAAATTGGTAGAGATCCAAAATATACCCAAAACAAATAAATAACTCAAAATCAAAATCATAACTTAAAAAAAAAAAAAATAATAAACAATTTTCTTGATACCACACCAGCATCTTCAACAACTCAGTTGATAAGTTTAGGGTGATCCCTGTTTATTCAAACCAAGATGGGACTATTTGATCTACTTTCGTTTTCTTCGACTTCTTCCTCACCATCATCACCATCATCACCTTCCACCAAGATTCCCACATATGATCAAAATGAAGATTCAATCAACCTTCAAGTAAAATCATTACTATATCTATTCAAAAGATTACGAATTAATAAATTAACCCCATTTCCAAACAAAAACGGAACTTTGAAACACATAGTAGATGAAGATGAAGATCTAGAAGTATTGGACCAAATGATGAACCATAACCCAGTGTTTGATAAACTAGATAAGGTTTATGATTTGGATAAATTCATGCATGTGTTATTAAATGATGAATATAGAGTACTTGTTGATTTTATTAAGAATAAATTCCGGTCCATGTGTATGATTACTGAGTATCCAAGTAATTTTTCCTTATCTTCCTCACGTCCTTCATCACCTATCAAAGGACAACCTGCTTCCAGTAATAATGGTGGAGTATTTCCTTATTTTCAGGATTATAGGTGTCGTATTTTGATTGAAGATAATTTTAAATTTGTGTTGTTTCCGTTGAATGATATGAGTATTGATAAAATTGTTCATATTCTAACTAGTTCTGATATTTATAAAGAACATAAGGTATCATATTCTAAGAAACATTCCTTTGCTGTTGAGTCAATCATGTCAGTGGTGAAGAGCAATCCTGCCACCACTTTCACGATCACTATAGATGAGAAGAATACAATTATCAGAAATTATTTAACGAAAATGGCATTTTATGTTCAATTATCAAGAATATATCAAGAATACACTAAATTACATCCTTTGGTAGTTAATTGTAATACTCCTTTATCTTCACCATCACCATCTCCACTCAGGAAAAAGAAGTCTACAATTGCATTAACGAAATCAATGTCCAATTTAACCCTACAAAGTAATAATACCAGTGCAAATGGATCATCAGTATCATCGCCTCCTAAGTTGGCACATAAGAAGTCAATGCAAAGATTAAGTCATAAACCATCAATTCCAAAATTTAAATTAGATGAATTGTATAATCCAGTCACTTCTCCTGTTAAAAAGGGTAAAGATGAAGGGGAATCTGGTGGGACAGTAGGAGGTGCTGAATTGGATCAAGAGAACTTAAGAATGGATGTTTATGAAAAATGTAAAGTTGCAATTAATGAGAAGTTAAACCATGAAAAATCAAAACTTTTATAGATCTTAATAATTAATATCTTCGCAGTAATTACAAGTAAATTTCAAGCAACCAAAAAAAAAAAAAAAAATCCTCCATCATCAAAATCACAATCATCATTATCATCACCATCACCAGAGAACAGCACGATGATACGTCCAGCATTTAAACGATCCCTTCATAAATCAACCACACCATTACTAAGTCTTTTTGGAGCCAATGGTCGACCATCACCAGAACAAATCTTGAGACCACCACAAAACAAATCCCAAGCCCCAGCAAACCCAGCCGATATTTTAAAGAAAAATGATATATTGATGTATTCCAATAAACCCATGAATTATATTGAAAGTGTTAAAGATAATGGATATTATTTAGCCAATAATTATTTAATTACTTCGCCTGATCCGAAAAATAAACATATCAAAATTGGGTGTTTACTTTTACATTCAGAAACCTTTGAAATTGAATTAACTAATGACAGTGATAAAGAACACAAGGATTTAGAGAATATTGATAATGATTGGTATGTTAGTTTTGAGAAAAGTTTGTTAGGCGTGTTTGAGTTGATCCATCCAAAACCAGAAATCTTGGTAATTGGATTAGGTAAAAAAAGTCGAATGTTGAATCTTGAAAATAGACAATATTTATCAAGTTTAGGTATACAATTAGAAGTTAGTGATTCGAATAATGCGGCACAGATTTTTGATTTATTAGCTACTGAAAGACCAAATGTTATTGGTGCTTTATTATTACCTCCTAATATGTAATAGCATGCACTCTGTTGATATTTTGTATATAGATACTTTTCTTATATTAACGACATATATATATTATTAAGAAAAACGAACTACGAAAGTTTACTCTATTGAGTCATCAAATTGATGATGATGGTGTTGTTGTCTTTGTTGATTGAATAATCCATGGTTGGCATAAATTGAAATTCCTTGAGGTGTGGTACTACCATAACTATACAACACATCAGGTGATGTAGTTTGGTTGTTATTGGTATTGTTATCAGTAGTGTACAACAGAGGATTGTAACTGATAATCCCTTGATGTTGAGGTGTTGACATGGTCATAGACATCATTGGCATTTGTTGTTGTTGTTGTGGGGCTGAAGAAGAGGAAGATGGTGGTGGTGGTAAATATTGTTGATGTTGTGGATGTTGTTTATTTCCTGCAGTTTGTAATGGAGGTGGCATTGATCCATCTTGTTGTGATTGTTGATGGGCTTGCTGTAATACATGAAGCATCTGATGTTGCTGTTGTTGTTGGTGTGGTTGTTGTGACAATTGACCCATATGTTGCTGTTGTTGATGGAGGAAATAATTCGTATGTGGTGATGTTTTCTCAAATATTTTATCTAGTAGAAACTTAGAATTCGGAGTTGATGCATAAGTACCACCCAATTCAAATGATGAATGGTCAGTAGTCATATTTAAATGACTTGTGTTCATGGTATTATTACCTCCAGAAATTATACTACTGTGTTCTTTAGAAGTATTCATAGTAACATTATGATCTGCCAATGATGAGTGTTGATTAGTCAATTGAGGTGGTTGTGATGGTTGCAACGGTGGATGTAGTGTTGACTGCTGCTGTTGTTGTTGTTGTGGTTGCTGTGACAGTTTTTTGAAGGAAGATTTCTTGTCGAGTGTTTTTGAGTCATCTTTAGGTTTCTTCTTTTTATTATTCACCAAAGTATGGACATCAGTTAACACAATCTGAAATTTGTTCATACCTGCTTGCATTTTTGCTTTATTAGCAGCACGTCGTTTTGATTCATTGACATGTGATTCTCCACTATTACCACTAGATGATGACGTAGTATTACTACTATCACTTCCACTGCCACTGCCACTACTAGATGGCTTACTCTTTGGTTTTGGTTTTGATTTTGGTTTTGGTTTATTCTTGCTAGTATTGGAATTTGATTGAGAAGTCGATGAGGTGATTGGTTTTTGTGTAGTGATAGTAATACCAGTAGCTGATTTGTTCTTGGTGTCTTTCTTGGCTGTAGATGATGTCCCTGCCGATGTTGATGCTGACGATGAAGCTGCTTTCTTCTCAGAAAATACCCCCATTACTGGACTTCTTGGTAAATTCTTTGCTGGTGTTGGACTAGCTGGTGGTACCATCATATTAAGAATATTTGGATCATTTTCTTTTCCTGTGAGGACTCCAGATTTTTTATGTTTGACGCTATCTCCTTTGGTAGGGCTCGATAGTATAATGGTTGATGGAGAACTAGGAGCAATGATTTTTTGTTTTGAAGGAGTTTTGAATTGGATTTTGGATTTATTATTGTTGGTGTTGGTAATATCTTTAAGCACTTTTGAAGGTGTTTGTAAAAGGGCTCTCTTGTCAAAATCTTCATCATCATCTTCATCATCCTCATCATCCTCGTCGTCGTC
>JAKTVF010000277.1:0-11562 GCA_030557055.1 Candida tetrigidarum | reverse complement strand
CTTTATAAATAATATCTCTAGCAACTTCAGTCGGAACATAAAGTTGGACTAGAGACATATCCGCAGAACGGAATACAGCTTCTTCTTTTTCAGACATTTTGAGATGACTAATCTAAAAAATAAAATAAAATGAAGGTGTACTCTTTTGGTTAATGCAAAGATGTAATTGAGTGTTGTCGTAAATAACGAAAGATAATTTACTTTGCTGAGCGAATTGAGAGTATTTTTTTTCTTCTTCTTCTTCTTCTTCCCATTGTGACGAACAAAAACAAAACGCAATCCACCGCACACACACACTTTTTGTGCACGCATACACGACTAATTAACGAATTTCATTTCATGATAATGCTTTATCATTTAGGCATCATTGCTGGTAAGAGAAAGGCTAAATATTAATGAAAATATCATTTATTTTCAATAAAGCTGTTGTGCATGCGTAAATTTTTCATTGAGCCTTACTCATCCATTTCTAAGTGGTCATAGGTTTTATTTTGTGTAAGAATTATCACCAAATTATTATCAAAAAAAAAACACTTCGCCCCCGTGGAGGTCCAATGAGGTAGTGTTGAATGATATATATAGAAATACGTACAATACATACCCCTTTCATGGTGTGTTTAGATAGGTATTGTGATATGTTTACCTAAAGGGATACACTCGGTGGTCACAATACTTAAAACACTAGACAAAAAAAAATCTATTACTGCATATTAGATCTCGGACGGAGGTGGTTACGAAAGTGTTTGTTTGTGCTTACTAGTGATGTAATGTTGCAATATTTTGCAATACTTAGATTTAGACTATTATGATTTCATACCACATACATTGTCTATATCGGAGCTACGTTTCTGTGTAACAGGTCGCCACTACTTACGTTGCTTAGTCCCCCCACGCAACAGATTGTTACCAGATACTAACCAAACAAAGGGTTTCCTCATCACCTTCCTGCATGATATTGAGGTTGAAGTTGGGATCCGAGATTCTCAGATATTCTATTGGCTTTCTGTCAAGAAAAACTTCAACATTCTTGACACAAAATATTTGGTTCTCTAAAATACAGAGAAGGGGTGTGGATGTGTGTGTGTGTTTGGAATAGTAATTACGTAATTCTTGGTGGGGGGTCTTTTTCATTTTGTACAGTTTAGCATTTCAATTTTTGATTGTTTACGTCCTTTGTTTCATGGTAGTTGAAAATGCAACAAACTTTCGTCTATTTGAAATATCCGCTTGTCAACAGAAATTGGTTCGGCTTATCGTTTTAATTTATTATATATAATATAATGCCCCCCGTTTCAGTTGGGTTTTTTTTTTTATCTTTCTTTCTTTTTTTTTTTCTACTCGTTTTTCTCGCTCCTTCTACCGCCAGCCATAACCATGTTTTCTCGTTTAAAAGATGTTTTCAATGCCTCAGCACCAGAGCCAAGGTTAGCACCAAAGGGTAAAAAAGTAACAGGTGACTATAAAGACTTGATACTGCTCGTTGAGAATGACATTACTCAGACAAAGAATTTGCTACAAAAATACCAAAAACATCCATTGTTTAATAAATTATTCATGTTAATGGAAACAAACCTCACACAAGAAAAACAAGAATTGGAAAATTCACCAAACAATAGCCGAGAATTGTTTGAACTATTGACTGCTCATCTAGAAGATTACTCGAATTTGCTAGAAACTTTCCAGAATAACTATATCCATTCGTTATATGAATATAACTTACAGAACTACAAAGCGTCCAAACCTTCCAGAACCAACTCTGTTTTCTCCAGAAAAGGCTCGAGAAGTAGTTCCCTTTTTTCAAACAAACATTCTATGGATTCTACTATCCAAGAAGAAGAAGAAGAAGAAGACGAAGATGATGAAGAACTGATACCCTTATCAAATGAAGATACTGTAGAGGATGAAATCCCAGAACATCTTCTAGACCCAATTTCATTTGAATTATTCACTGACCCCGTGGTCACCCCCAGTGGGATTACGTATGAAAAATCCCACTTAATCGACCACTTAAAACACAGAGGAAAGTTCGATCCTATAACTAGGAAAGAATTAACCGAGGAGCAGTTGTATCCGAATCTTATAATGAAAGATACGATTGAAGCATACCGAAAGGAAACAGGCGTTTAGGTTAGTATACCATTTTTTTTTTATTTTGTTTTGTTTTATTTGTATATTTTGTATTATTATGTATTATTATTATTATTATTATTTTCCCTTTTCTTTTTCTTTTTTTTACCCCGCTGAGCTACCAATGTGCGTGACATTCAATGTCGTGCCAAATAATGTCGCATGGAACGACATTGTTGCTCATCTAGAAACCTTACAGAAAAAAAAAAAAATAAAAAATTCCAATAAAAAAAAGGTTCCAGAAAATTTTTCTACTACTACCATTGTATTAAACCCTCTAGAAGATTCAATAACCTTCATTTCTTCCCGAAGGAGCCACCTAAAGATGAGAAATTTGATTGTTCTAAATAGAGGGCTTATAACTCCAGAGTCTAGAACGTATCCAGATTTACATGTCATTGACTCGGTCTTTGACGCAATCTCCGATTCCATTACCTTTGTCTTATCATCTGAGGAATCACAATTAATAGAAGTTCAACAATTCAGTAAATCGGGTCAGATCAACGTATTGGCTAGTTTTCCAGCTAACTCTGAATTATTAAACTTTATTCATTTTGTTGACAGCACACAATTAATCTTTGTGTTTGCCAATGGGGATATCGTCACGGCAACTTATGATCCGTATGCTGATCTTGACAATACCGTCATTGAAATCGTTGGATCCATTGACGTGGGTATTAGTGCAGCCCAATGGTCAGTTGACGAAGAGACTTTGGTTATAGTGACTAGGGAAAACAAATTATTATTATTATCACGTATTTTCGAACCAATCTGTGAAAAAGTACTCGATTCCAATGACATCAAGATATCTGATTCCAAACATGTTTCTGTTGGTTGGGGTAAAAAGGAAACCCAATTCAAAGGTAAAGGTTTCAAAGCGTTGGAAAGAGAAAGAGAAGCTTTGAAACATGCAGGATTAGACGATAATGCCACTCAATTGCGTGACCCTACTGTTAATGAAATAGAAAGAGGTACATTGTCCAAATTCGATAATCAGTCAGTGCAAATAAGTTGGAGGGGCGATTGTGAATATTTTTCAGTCAGTACTATTGAACCCGTTGTTGTTGAAGATACCGGAGACATGTATGATAGAAGAGTCATTAGAGTTTTCAACAGAGAAGGGGAATTAGATAGTGTCAATGAAGCAGTTGATGGGTTGGAACACAATTTGAGTTGGAAACCGCAAGGTTCATTAATTGCTTCTACTCAAAGACACATAGACGATGACGAAGAGCAAGACGAAGGAGTAACTGGAGGAGAAGAAGAAGCACAGGTTCTTGACTTGGTGTTTTACGAAAGAAATGGGTTAAGACATGGTCAATTTAATACTAGACTCAATCCTGAAACCGAAGTTATTGAAGCCATCACCTGGTCGTCAGATAGTGAAACTTTATTATTCCAATTGAAAGATAGAATACAATTATGGACAACTAAGAATTACCATTGGTACTTGAAACAAGAGTTATTTGCCGATGGCATTATTTTCGCCAAATTCCATCCAGAAAAACCATTAAACTTGATGATTGGTACCTCCACTGGTATCCAGGTTGTTGATTTAACCTACAAGATTGTCACTGGACCTACACAATTGGGTGACGATGTTGGTATGACTGTAGTCACCGACGGCTACACTGCTAAGGTCACTCCACTTTCAATTGCCAATGTTCCACCACCAATAAGTTTCCGTGAATACGATGTTCTTGGATGCATTAATGATGTTGCCGTTAGTAAGTCCAATGAGAAATATGCCGCTCTCTCCAGTGAAGGTGAAATCTATTTCTCACAACTACCTCTTGCTGATATGAAAAACGGTAAACATCCACATATCTTGAGTACCATCACAAGAGACCAATACATGCCTGACCCAATAGAAGTTGCCAAACAAATTGCATTTATTGAGGACCTGTTCCTTGTGGTGGCTTTGGATTCACCAATTGGATCACGGGTGGTGTTAATCGAAGTCGATGATATCAAGGAGCCTATTTTAAATGAATCATTAGAGATCATACCCAAAATCGTGTTGTTGAAATCAAGAGCCGATTTCAAAACCGCCGTTATTGAATTAGTCGACAACAGAGTCATGGAATTGAATTGTAACCTTGATCTCAAAGAAATTGTCACATTCCCACAGTTGTGTCGTGATATCGAAGTATCTTATGATGCTGAGACTCAACAACACGAAGCCTTTGGTATTTCGAGGAATGGGAAATTGTTCCGTAATGAAACCCAAGTTGTTAGTGGTGTCACGTCGTTAAAGATAACTGAATCTCATTTGTTATTCACCACCGTTCAATCAAAATTATGTTTCATCCACTTGAATTCATCACAAGAAAATTATGAAGTGTTCCAAAACTTGACTAATGAAAACATTGTTGATGAGAGAATAAGACAAATTGAAAGAGGTTCCATATTGGTGAATGCTATGCCAACCAAATATTCTGTTGTTTTAGAAGCTCCAAGAGGTAACTTAGAAACCATTTGTCCAAGAATTATGGTTTTATCAGCTATAAGAAAATTCATCAAACTGAAAAACTATAAAGATGCATTCACAACCTGTCGTACCCATAGAATCGACTTGGATATATTACACGATTATGATCCAGAATTGTTTTTCAACAATGTTGAATTGTTCGTTAACCAAATTGAAAAAGTCGAATACTTGGATCTCTTTGTGTCTTGCTTGCATGAAGAAGATGCCACTGTTACTAAATATAGAGAGACCATTAACGATGCTGGTATCACTGAAGAAGAAATCAAGAGAGAAGGCGAGACCCTTCAACCAGCATTCAGAAAGAATTTCCAAAAGAAGGTTAACGCTTTTGCCAATTTTGCAGATTCGAAAGTCAACAGAATCTGTGAAGCAATCTTGGCAGTATTATTGAAACCAGAATATTTTGATAAATACTTGCAAACCATCCTCACTGCCTATGCCTGTGAAAAACCAGCTAACTTGGTTGAAGCGCTTAAATTGATTGGATCTATGAAAGATCAAGATCAAAAAGAAACTGCAGTTACTCATTTGTGTTTCTTGCAAGATATCAATAAATTATACAAGACTTGTTTAGGGTTATATGATGTCAAGTTGACTTTGGTTATTGCTCAACAATCACAAATGGACCCTAAAGAGTACTTGCCATTCTTACAAAACTTGCATGTTCAACCAGAACTCAAGAGAAAATTCTTGATTGATGATTATTTGAAGAATTACGAATTGGCTTTGAGTTGGTTACACGAACAAGGTGAAGAATCTTATGCAGAGTTTGATAATTATGTGACCTTGCATGACTTGTACAAACCTGCTTTAAAGATCTACGTCTACGATAAACTGAGAACTAAGGCTATTATGAAGTTATTCGCCGAGCATTTGCGAGAGCTGAAAGAATTTGGTGAAGCAGGTATAACTTTTGAATACTTGAATGATTTACCAAACGCATTGGAATGTTACATCACTGCCAAGAAATGGAAACAGGCATTATCATTAGCTGAAAAACCACAACTCACTGAGAAACTCACAGAAACTGCCGAAAAATTAGTTGAATCTTTAACTGAAGATCATAAATACAGTGATGCTGCTGAAATAGAGTATCAATTCTTGGGTAACGTTGAAAGTGCCATTAAACTTTACTGTAAACAATATTGGTATGATCAAGCTATTATGTTAGCCGAAAAAACCAAACACCCAGAATTAATTGAATCCATTGTTGATGTTCAAATTGGAGAAGGGTTTGGTGTTATTGCTGAATTATTGGCTGATTGTAAGGGACAAATGAATTCTCAATTAAAGAGACTCCGTGAATTAAGGACCAAGAAGCAAGAAGATCCATTTGCGTTTTACGGTATCCCTGATGATTTAGATACGCCAGATAATGTGTCAGTTGCTGCTTCTGAAACTTCAACTACTCCATCATTTTTCACAAGATATACTGGTAAAACAGCTGGTACAGCCAAAACCGGAGCCTCTAGAAGAACCTCGAAGAACAAAAAGAGAGAAGAACGTAAGAGAGCCAAGGGAAGAAAAGGTACCATCTATGAAGAAGAGTATCTTATCAAATCAGTGGGACGTTTGTTGGAAAGACTCGAACATACTCAACCGGATGCTATCAAGTTGATTGAAGCACTTCTCAGAAGACAAATGAGAGAACAAGCTTATCAAATTCAAAAGAATTGGGTGGAATTGATCGATTTTATCCAAGAACACATTGATGAAATTCACAACATGAGTGAAAAAGATCGCGAGAGAATCGATGATAACGGTGACGTCTATCTAATTGATGAAATTCCAAAACCTAAAGTTCCTGAATTCCCTAAATTTAACACATTAGATTACTAAATGTAAATAGGAAGACTTGTCAAATTATTTATTTTATTCTATATACCGTATTTCAAGAATAATTCTTTTTCTATATTATCAAACTCCTCCAGTCCGTGGTTAGCAGCTCCATCATCACCGTCACCATCATCACCATCATCTTCTTCGTGAAGACACAAGTAAGGAATGCCAGTTATGGCATTTTTCATTGCCGCGGTGACTGCTTTCTTCTTGGCTGTTTCATAAGACTGACTTTTATGTGGCATGTTTGTCGATTCAGCTTCACCAAAGGCATCCATAAATGTATCGTCTTTCAATATTAGTCTTATTTCAACTTTACATCGTACAGAATACCTGTCCTTTTCAGCCACCTCTAATGGTTCCACAACACAACTATTGATACACGTAGACCAACCATTATACCCGAAAACAGTATTGGCAAGATTATACAAGATGGTTCTGGAAAAATTATTCACATTATATTTCGATCCAAAGTGCTTAGCCTCTCTAGCAAATTGCATTTCTTGTATTAGGGATTGCAAGGTACCCAATTTACGGTGTGCCCAATCACTCATTATTACTGTTTGAGGTTCACTATCTTCAAGCATATCAATGTCGGGGAACAAATCCGCTGAATTCTGAAGCATGGCTGTCACTTCATCTATTTCGTATTTGGGATCATCGTAACCCATGGTTGTTCGTCTCTGTTAAATGGTTGGTTATTGTTTATAAGAAAATACGCGTGTCGTGTGTATTATTTATGTATGTATGTATTCCTTGCGCGTGAGAAGTGGAAGACGTTTGGTGTATTGAGAATTGGCGTGAAATATTTTTCTTGTCTTTAATTTTTTTTTTGTTTTTTTTTGGGTATTAGTTTTGACAACGCACCATCAATCGGACCCCGAACACCACCAGTTCAAACAGCCAATGGAGTATTTAAACAATATCTTGGGTCAACTGAACCAGGTACAACTGGTTGAAGAGGCAATTCCCACATTATGTAACCGTTTACAACATGCAACAATGTCCTCGGATAGACGATCTGCTGTTCTTGGATTGAAAAGTTTCAGTCGACAATATAGAGAAGCCGTGGTCGAACATGGATTGAGACCATTGATTGCCACGTTCAAGAAAGATATCGATAACCCGCAGATCGTAAAACCCCTTTTGGAAACATTACTCATATTGTTTATCCGTGGAGAAACCGATGAAGATCAAACAAGAGGATGGATCTCCCAACAATCCCGTGTTCAGAATGGGAAATATCCGTCACCTTTACTTATGGCAGAAGATGTATCGTTAGACCAATTGTCATTATGGATAGCAGATGCCTTGATCCAAGATCAGGAAATACTTAGCCAACTTATAGACAATCTTTCTGAAGCCACTGATTATCATACAAGATTGTACAGCATTCAATTGTTGGAATCGTTAGCATCGAGTCGAGGATCAAGAACCAAAGAAACTTTGTTAAATATCCCAACAGCTATGTCCACCATCTGTCTGTTGTTAACTGATTCCAATGAACCAGTTAGAAACGAAGCAATTTTATTGCTCATGTCTTTGGTTAATGATAATTTCAATATTCAAAAATTAGTTGCATTTGAAAATACGTTCGAGACATTGTTTGATATTATAGAAGAAGAAGGGGGTATTCGAGGATCTATTTTAGTACAGGATTGTCTTACATTAATCACTAATCTTTTACAGTTTAATGCCTCCAACCAAAAGTTTTTCCTAGAAACCCAGTGTGTTCCTAAATTGGCAGGTTTGTTAGGCGAACCTATCGATGAAACAGGAGATCCAGATTTGTTAGATGAAGATGGCTTCCCTGTTGTTGCCCCACCAATTGTTTGGACGGACCAAAGAATTCAAAATATGATTATTGCATTGGAGATCTGCAGATTATTGGTTTCTGAAGACAACGAATTGGTGATCCAGAACCAAGACAAACTATTCCAAGCTGGTATTCATTACATCTTGTTAAAACTTGTCTTTTCCCCATTGACAGAAAATCTTGTTAGATCAGTGGCGTTGCTCACAACTGGGGATGCTATTAGTGGGAATGCCAATATCCAATTTGAACTCTCCAAAGTCGATGTCCCCTACATGGATCCTTCATTACCTTCCCAGATCCAAACCTATGATAGACCAATTTCCGTTCCTCTTGCATTACTTAATTGGTGTTTGTTTATAAATTCCGTCCATGCGTTTGATATCAGAGTGTCTGCGTTATTTTGTTTGAATGCTTATTTCAAAGATAACAACGAATCGAAACTTGCATTTTTAAATGATCAAATGAAGGCATATGCCAATCCAGACTATTATGAAGATCTTTTCCAAGTTGAACAAGCAGAAACAAACACCCCTACCGCCAATGGAAGCGGTACTAGCAATGGCAATGGCAATGGCACTGGAAACAATGTGGCGACTCCAATAGGAAATATTTTCAAAACATTAATGGATTATGATGCCGATATGAAACTCAACCCATACACTGTTTGGTTTGCGTCTACCATTTTGGTATACTTATTCGTCGATAGTTCTGAGAATAAAGAAATTGCACGTGGTGTCAAAACTGGGGATGAAGAAGCAGGTGAAGAAGTTATGAACTCGATCCAAGCCATGTCTGGATTATTGGTCACCACACTTGAAAATATGGACCAGCGTATAGCAATGGGATATTTGATGTTATTGACTATTTGGCTATTTGAAGACACTAATGCCGTCAACGACTTTTTAAGTGATCAGTCTATCGTCAAATCCATCTTGGCATCTTTATCGAACAACACTTCTGATCAAAATGTATTAGTACAAGGAATGGCAACAATATTACTAGGCGTGGCATACGAATTTTCGTCTTCTGAGTCTCCACTACCAAGAGCTGATTTGCATGCACTTTTAATCAAGAGTCTTGGTAAAGATAATTATGCCTTGAAAGTAAAGCAATTCAAAGCTAACCCAGTATTTAAAGACTTTGAAGAGGCGCTGTTGCTTAGTTTCACTCAAGATGATACCGGACTCCCGAATGTATACTTCACTTTTAATTATGTGGAGTTGATCAAAGGAAATTTCTTACGAATTAAACGAGCATTGGCGCATGATCCATTAGCTGAACCTCGGGGTAAGATTTCCTATGAATTGTTTGAAGAATTGGATACTAAAGTAGTTGATTTAACTAAGGAATTGAACGAGGAAAAGGCTAAAGCTACAGAGAATGACAAGTCGTTGAATAGTAAAATATCTGAATTAACGGAACTTTCTGAGAAACTAGAAGCCAAGCTTGAAGCAAACAAGAAAGAATTGGCCAAGGTGAAAGAAGATCATGCTACAGTATCCACAAAATTGTCAACAACAACTCAAAATTTAACTATAATGGAGTCATCCAAGAAGGAATTCGAATCCTTATCACTGAAATACCAAAAGGAACTTGAAGAGGCGTTAAAGAAAGGTAGTTCATCGAGCGATTTATCCAAACAATTGAAGGAAAAACTTGATTCCACTGAACAGGCAAAAAAGAAACTTGAAGACGGTATTAATAATATGACCAGAGATTTATTCCAACTCAAAAAACAAAAACAAGAAGGTGATAACAAAATCAAACAGCTCGAAGGTGACTTGAAGAGATGTAAATCTGATTTGGAAAAGACAAACAAAACTCATGAGTCTCGAGTTAAGGACTTGCAAAGTGCAAATGATGATTTCAAGAGGAAAACCCACGAATTGAACTCTCAATTGGATGGCGTGCTTAAGGATAAGGAGTCGACTGTTAAGCAACTTGAGGAGAAAATACGAGATGCCGAAGAAAACAATGAACATTTGATGGATAAGTTAAGATCAGCATCAGTTGCTTTCAATGAATTGAAACAAGGAAAAGCGGACTCCGAGGAAGAGGCTACAAGAGTTAAACAGAAGTTGGCCGAATTTCAGAGTAAGATGGATGAATTACAGAAATCTTTGGAAACACTGCAAGAGGAAAAGACTCAATTGCAAGAAAAATTGACCACTTTAGAAACAACATCTAATGATAAAATCCAGAAATTGGAAGCTGAATTGGAATCATTGAAAATCTCGGGTGAGAAAATATCATCGGAGAAATCTAAACTCGATGAAGAGTTGGATAAGCTAAAAGAAGAAATCGATGCCAAGGAGAAGAAAATCACCTCCATTGAAGAAAAATCGAAGTCTACTATTAGCGATCTTAATTCAAAGATTGATGACTTGGAAAGTAAACTCAAGGAATCTGAGGAATTACATTCTACCACTAAAGATTCTCACTCGTCCCTTTCTGAATCACTTGAGAAATTGAAAGCAGAATATGAAACAGCCAAAAGTTCCTTGAATGAGAAATTGACAGCTAAAACAGAAGAACATCTGAAAGTTGCTGAAGAGTTACAAAGCAAACTAGACCACATATTACAGTTGAAAGATGAACACGAGAAGGAGAAATCCCAACTTGAACAAAAGCATCAAGAAGCTAAATCGAGTTTGGATAATCTTACCAAGGAATTGAATCTGACTACAAAAGACTTGTCAGACATGAATCAGAAACATGATGAATTGAATGGCAAACTCAAAACTCATGAAACCAAGATTGAAGATTTAGAAACCATGGTGGAAATTTCCAAAGACAAAGCCAAAAGATTAATGCAAGATATTGAAGATTTAAAGAAAGAAAAGGGTGAATTGGAAAGTACTATCAAAGGACATACTGATTCATTGGAAGCAAAATCAAAGGAAGTTTCTGCTGGAGAAGACAAGATTCAAGAGATTCAAAAAGAGTTGTCAGAACTTAAAGCGGCAAAAGATGCAGAGATCAACAAGTTGAAAGAACAAGAAGCAGAAGCAAGTAAAAACGTTGAAAAATTGACAGAAGATCTTGAAGCTTCAAAATTGGAAGCGAAGAACATTTCCAGTGAATTAAAGGGGAAAATCAAAGAGTTGGAAGAAGCAAGGGATATTAAAGTCAAAGAAATGGAATCACAGATATCTACCAAGGATGAAGAATTGAAATCTATTCAAACGAAACTTGATTCATCTGTATCGGAGAAACAGGAGTTAGAAGATTCCACCTCGAAAACAATAAAGAGTTTAACCACGGATATTGGATCATTAAAGAAAGAAAT
>JAKTVF010000276.1:0-11680 GCA_030557055.1 Candida tetrigidarum | reverse complement strand
GGTTAGTTTACAGACGCTTCCCTCTTACTATGTATGTATATGAGAGTCTATCACTAAAAAAAAAAAAAAAAAAATTGCCCATCTTAATAATTGTCTTAAATTTTTTTTTTTTTTTCCTCTGTTTAAGATGAGCTAAACACGACCAAAGAAAATTATAGAATCTTGCTTATGTGCAGTACGTCATGTGGTTTGCGAGAAACGTGACATGTAACTCTTGATATTACATTTCTCCCATAATCTCGCATGGGACTGCTAAATGTCGGGAGAACTTTGTCGTTTGTCTCCCGCCCTTCACTATCGTTTAGTTTCTCTCGTACAAGGACCTCTAGATTTTGCACGACCTACATTTTGAAGAACCATAAAAAAAAAAACACATGAATATAAATAAACTTTCCTTTGCAAACAAGTCTCTTTTATTCTGTTCTTGTTGTTTTCGTAATTGCAAGTTAGTTATTCATTGCAAGACATAATGTACTATTCTGAAGAAATTGGACTTCCTAAGACTGATCCCTCGAGATGGAGATTAAGAACAAATCCTCTTGGTAGAGAAACATGGCATTACTTATCACGTGCAGAATGTGAAAAAGAACCCCAATCAACATTTGTCCAATGGCTATTGAATTCTCCAGATTTCCCAGCACCAGAGCATTCAAACATTCAAACTCCTGGAGAGGCTGCGGCTAAAGGTGCTGATTTTTTGAGATTATTACAATTGGACAATGGTATATTCCCCTGTCAATACAAAGGACCTATGTTTATGACTATAGGTTATGTTGCTGCCAATTATTTCACCAAAACAGAAATCCCTGAACCATATCGACACGAAATGGTTCGTTATATTGTCAATACTGCACATCCAGTTGATGGTGGTTGGGGTTTACACTCAATTGATAAATCAACCTGTTTTGGTACCACTATGAACTACATCTGTCTTCGTTTATTAGGAATGAAAAGTGATCATCCAGTTTTGGTCAAAGCTAGGAAAACATTGCACCATTTAGGGGGTGCTATTAAAAATCCTCATTGGGGTAAAGCATGGTTATCGGTGTTGAATTTATACAAATGGGAAGGTGTGAACCCAGCTTTGCCTGAATTATGGACCTTACCATATAGTTTACCTATTCACCCTGGGAGATGGTGGGTGCACACAAGAGCTATATATTTGCCATTAGGTTATGTTTCATCAAATAACGTCCAATGTGAACTTGATCCACTTTTAGAAGAGATCAGAAATGAGATCTATTTGCCTAGTCAGTTACCATTTAAGTCAATTGAGTTTTCAAAACACCGTAACGATGTTTGTGGTGTTGATTTATATTACCCACATACCAAGTTGCTTGACTTTGCCAATGTTATATTAGACAAATGGGAACGAAACAGACCTAAATGGGTGTTGAACATGGTCAACAAAGTGGTTTACGACCAAATCAAGAAAGAATTAGCCAACACTGAGTATTTGTGTATTGCACCAGTTAGTTTTGCGTTTAATATGGTGTCAGTGTACCACCATGAGGGGCCAAATTCAAAGAGCTTCCAAGGACTTAAATCAAGAATGAATGATGTGTTATTCCATGGTCCACAAGGTATGACTGTTATGGGTACAAATGGTGTACAAGTTTGGGATGCTGCGTTCATGGTACAATATTTCTTCATGAGTGGGTTGGTTGATGATCCAAAATATCATGACATGATTAGAAAGAGTTATTTATTCTTGGTTCGTTCTCAATTTACCGAAGAGTGTGTTCCAGGAAGTTTTAGAGACAGACGTAAAGGTGCATGGCCATTCAGTACCAAAGAACAAGGGTATACTGTTAGTGACTGTACAGCCGAAGCCATGAAAGCTATCATTATGGTCAGGAACCATGAAAGTTTTGCCGATGTTCGAGATGTCATCCAGGATGAAAACTTGTACGATGCCGTTGAGGTTCTATTGCAGATCCAGAATGTTGGTGATTGGGAATATGGATCATTTTCAACTTATGAAGGAATAAAAGCAACTTTGTTTTTAGAAAATTTGAATCCAGCCGAGGTTTTCAATAACATTATGGTTGAGTACCCATATGTCGAGTGTACAGACTCATCGGTTTTGGGTCTTACATATTTTGCCAAATATTATCCAAACTATAAACCTGAATTGATTCAAAAGACAATTTCCATTGCAATACAATACATCATTGATGCACAAGATAAAATTGATGGTTCTTGGTATGGATGTTGGGGGATTTGTTACACCTACGCTTCAATGTTTGCCTTAGAAGCGTTCAATTCTGTTGGACTTGATTACGAATCCTCCTCCTCGGTGCAAAGAGGTTGTGATTTCTTAATTTCTAAACAGTTACCTGATGGTGGTTGGTCAGAATCCATGAAAGGATGTGAGACACATTCTTATGTCAACTCTGATAAGTCTCTTGTTGTCCAAACCGCCTGGGCATTGATTGGGTTGATTTTCGCAAATTATCCAGATAAAGAGCCAATTAAAAAAGGTATTCAGTTTTTGATGGAAAGACAATTGCCTACAGGAGAATGGAAGTACGAGGATATTGAAGGTGTGTTCAATCACAGTTGTGCTATTGAGTACCCATCGTATAGATTTTTGTTCCCAATTAAAGCCCTCGGATTATATAGAAAGAAATACGGTGATGAAGTATTGAGGTAATAGTGTGCTGCACAGATCAGTTGCAAAAAAGAAAAGAACCAAAATGAATAATAACAAAACAAAAAAAAATGTTCTTAATTTTAACTAGGTATGTGAAAACTATTCTACATATATCTAAACAAATAATATATAAAAGTGTATAAGCTCCTTCGAGTAAGAAAATAAAAATAATGAAAATAAATATAAAAAAAATGCTATCTGAAAATGAAATTTAAAAAAAATTTATAAGGAAATGCAAATCAAGATCATACTGGCCAAATCATTTCTTTTGTCTCTTAAACAGAGAGAATGGCAATACATTTACATTAAAGTAGGAATTGTCCTTTGTTGCCATTAATGCAAAGGCATTGTAAAGGGCAAAAAACACAGCAACAATGCCAACCACACCACCAACCTTGGTTAAAGTTTCCAGACCTTTAAAGTTGGCAGCTGCTAATACGGCAAAAAGGACATCCAACACAACAAATAAACCACAGAAAAATACCGTGGATTTAAATGTAAGCAAGGTGAAAATACAAGATAAAATATCCCATCCAATTAAGTAGAATCCCATAGCATTAGCAAATTGCTCTGGCTCACCAGCATAGGCTTTTAATATACCAAAACTAGGAAGGTGGATTGCCGCAAAGGAGAACCAGAAAGTGGCATATGAAACAAGCACAGTAAAAGTAAGAGTATCACCAACAAAGAAACACCAAACACCAGCTAAAAATTGAACAAGGCCACCCACAAAGACGGCTATCCCTAAAATAGCAGTGGTGTTTTTGACTCCTTTAACTTGTAAAAAATATAAACTTAATATCAAGGTGGAGATGGAAAATGCACATAATCCTAATGGAATACTGTCACCAATTTTGGGTTTTACCTCTTCAGGTTCAGCAAATGAAAGCACGGAGCATAAATCATGTTTGTAGAATTTATTATTACCCAAAATAATGTATTCACCAGAATCACCAGCAGTCTGCACTCGACTTATGACAGTTGGATCTGTATCTGTTGAGTATTGTTTTGAGTTAATTGTTGATAAAGTCATTGTGAATTGTGGATTCAAAAATGTATAATTTTCAAACCCACAACAATGAAAATCAGGAGGTAATTACAGAAATTTATCAGCATATTTATAAGAAAAGATCCAACTTATTTATCAAGAGATCTTTAGGTATAAAAACAAAAAGGAACATTAAATGATGCAAAAATCTGTAAAGAAAAAATATAAAATAAAATAAAGTACAACAAAAGAAACCAAAAAAAAATAAAAGTGATGTAAAGATATAACTAAAAACCAACTAATTCTATTTATAAATGGTATCACACAGACCGGAAATATGTCAGGAAAGACCAAATAAGAATATTATTATTACGTCGTAATTGTACTTGTTTATTTAAAACTACACTGTATGTATACATTATCTCAGTTAATTAAATTAGAAGCACCGAAGCCGCTTAAATTGCCATGAGGGTTTTTGTGAGACCATCCTAACTCTATTCCTTCTTAGAAAAAGCAACAACTACAGGAAAAGGAATTTTTCGTTTTTTGTTGTTTAATTTTTGAGGCAATTCGAACAAGCTATGCAAGACCATGTAGATTCAAAATATTCCCTTTCATATCATTCATATAAAACTAGATCAATGCTTTAAAAAGAAAAGAAAGAAAGAAAAAAAAAAAAGGAACTATCGTGTTGTACATCTATTAAGGGAAAAAAGAAGTCATCAAATCAGGTGATAACAGAAAAAAAACAGTATAATAAAATATCTTGTTCGCGCCACAAATATGGGCAAATTTCAGAAATTTTTCAAATGCCAAGATCTTGGTTACTTAGAGTAGATTTTAGATGATTATATATCAAGGACTACTGCCATGGGGTTGACTACATCGTTCATACATACAATGAACAAGCCCCGATGGTGTCATGGGAATTCGACCTAATACCATAACAATAAGAAATTGCAAGGCAAAGAGAACTTCTGTAACAGTGACAACTACAAGTCAATATTATGGAAAGGTAGATATTTATTAGTTATATGTTAGTATTTAAAAAAGGTCATCGAGATCATCAAGATTGTCATCATCCTCATCATCTTCTTCATTGTCATTTCCATTGTCATTTCCATTGTTATTTCCATTTTCATCGTCGTCATTGCTTTCACCACCTTGTTCTGCACCACCGTCGTCTTCATCCTCTTCATCCTCTTCGACCTGTTCCCTATCATGGGTATCGACGTTACCTCCAGTAAGTAGATCCTCAGACGTATGAGGTTTATTCATTTGTTCCTGCTCTTCTAATAACTTAGCCAAATCACGTTTCTTTAGATCTAACGAAGCCTTCAATGACGTATATGTATTTTGGAACTTCATTCTCAACATTTTACTCGAAGCAGTTGCCAAGTTCTTCTTATGATGTCCAACAGCCTTTTCTAGTTCAGCGATTTCTTCTTCCAATAACTTAGCATGTTGTTTACCTGATACCTCTTCTTCATCCTCTTCCTCCTCTTCATCATCCTCGTCGTCTTCATCCTCGTCGTCTTCATCATCATCGTCCTCATCTTCATCTTCATCATCCTCTTCCTCTTCCTCATCACCTTGACGTTCCACTACTTCTCCATCAACAATTTGGTTTCCATTTTCATCAACTACAACCTCTTCTTCATCTCCACCTTCAACATCATTCTTCAAAATACCAGCCATCAGGGTTGGAATTGTAATTTCGCTATCAGATAATTCTGCATCCAAGGCTTTTTCCAATTCTTGTTCCAAATGGAGCTCCAAATCATCTTCCATCTCATCATCGAAATCTTCTTCTTCTTCGTCCTCATCTTCGTCCTCTTCTTCATCTTCTTCTCTTCCAGCCTCATCTCCAAAACGCCTTTCTGCTGCATATCCTTCTTGATTAGTTGTAACTGGCGTTAGATCGTAGTCGTCGTTTCTGATAGCTGTTGGAGTACTAACCACTGAAGGATTAGCACTACTACTTCCAAATTTAGTTTGTTGCGCAGTTCTGCTATCTAGTATTTCAAAGTGGCTCTCTTCTGCTTCGTTGTCAAGTTTTATTAATTCATCAACTCTGGATTCTATATCAAGTACTACTCTGTGGTCTGCACGCATTGGTCGGAATCGACGATACACATCCTGGAAAGGTTGCAATAACCCATCCTTATGAACAAAATGCTTCTTCTTGATTTCATGATTCTTCACATACTTGTAAAATGGATGAGTGAAAAGGAACCCCTCGGGGACTTCGAAATCTTTGTCAATACTTAACTTGGCTGGCTCTACTGGGTGTAGAACCAATAAAATCTGACATACATCAAACGTTTTAAATACATTTTTCCTATCGATGGTTTTGAAAATTTCCGTGATTGTTGGTAAATCTATTAGTCTAGCTGAGTAAAGAGTTTCATTGACTTTAACAACAGCTTTTTCTCGGGTTACCCACTTCACATTCAACCCAGATAAGTCTCCTGAATCTACTGCATTGTGAACAAAGTCAAGGTTGGGATCGTTTAAAAACCTTATGATTATACCTTGTTCTATCAAGGGATCATCCTCTAAATCGGGTGCTTCTGAATCATAACCTTCTCCAGGAACTCTTGTTGGCTTAACCCGTACTCGAGGTAACGTCTTTGTTCTATTTCCATTCTCTTTATTTTTAGATAAACTTAGTTTCAATTTTTTGGGGTTAGGGTTATCTCCCTTGGTCGGCCCATCTGGATCCCGCTTGAGTTTCACAACTGGTGTTGTCTCAGTTGTGGAAGTGGATGGTGTCTTCGAAGGTGCCTTAATTTTTAGTCTGGGAAGTTTAGGTTGTTGCCCCGGTGACTGTGACTGTGTTTGCGGTGGGGATTGGGAATTTGCAGGAGGTTGTGGTGAACCTGATGCACTCGATGATGGCATCTTCAACTTTAATTTAAGTGCCATGTTTTTAGGTTTAGATGTGGGTATGCAAAAGTAGTAAGTCTCTAATAATGAAGCCCAAATGTTTGTGTTTTTTTCGTTCTTTTGGTTGTTTTGGTTGTTTTTTCTTTTACTTTCTTAGTACCCTTTTTTGGCATTGCGACACGACCCAGCATACATCTAACAAATAAGTACATCCCCACGATGATGATGTTAACTGATGTACAAACATGTAGTCTACTCTTAAAACAAAGTAATACCAAAAATCTGAATATTGATGTATTTTTTTTCAAAAGAATCTTAATGGGTCTCATGTTAGACACCTCTATATATATAAACAAACCCACTACTCCGCTAACAATACTGACATAAATTCATGTCAAAACGAGGAAGAATATATCTCACCCAAAAGGCGGCTTTATCTATGAGGACAAAAAAAATCGGAAATTTTTTTTTTTTTATTATTATTTCAGTTATTGCTACTTTTTTATTTTTTCATTTGTACCATTCAAATTACCTTTTTTTTTTTATTTCTTTTAACTGTTTTGATATTCGTGATAATTCGATAATAGAATGGTTAAGAGCCAGAGACCAAGTCGTAGGTCTTCTTCTGTTGATAGAAGAAGATCCAGGTCAAGACACAACTCAATTACATCCATGAGTTCATCTGGAAGTCTTTTACTTGATGATAACAACTATGAAATGTACTCGGGTGCTGCTTCGGAGGTTATCCCTTCGTCAATCTCGTCGTTGCATTACCCTCATAGCTTTGGGAATCGAAGACTGTCATATACTTTGAGAGATACTTCCCCTTTACTTGGACCTGACCAAGATGAAAATGATACTGGATTGCAAAGAGTTGAATCTAATGCGTCAGTGGACTCACAAACTCATTTCAAATTTTTCACCCCGGATGAAATTGAAATGGCACAAGGGGGTTCTACTTTAGAAAACCCAGAAGATCCAGTTGATTATAACACCAATTGGGATTATTCGATAGATAAATACCTTGATGAAGATGAAGAAGATCAAGATGAATTAGCTATTGCCGAAGGTGGTGAGCCACTAATGGATGGATTTTACGAACAACCAGGAGCCAATTCAAGATTCCAATCCCCGGAAGCTCCAGACTATGGATCGATGGAATTCGAACGTCGTAACAGACGTGATTCGGAATCAAGCAGCAAATCGGGTTCTTCAGAAGCAAATACTATTTCTTCTGAGCAAGTTAACGTGGAGTTTTTAAAAGAGTACCCCGCTAAATTAGATTATCAAAGATATTATCTTGCCGAAGAAGATTTGGTGCTAGGTATTGCTGGTTACAAGAATCAATGGTGGAAAAAATTATTGTACTACACATTCTGTATTTTGACACTCGGATTGGGGTATTTGATATTAAGATGGTTCCCTCGGTATAGAATTAACTTAATGGGTACAAGATGTCCATTGGGTGCAGCCGATTGGTGTGTGATTGAGAATGAGTTTGGTGAATTGCAAATCATTGATATCGAGAAACAACGATTAAATGAAAGATTGTCCAGTTTTCTCGTTAGCGTAGATGAGGAAGGAGTCGTGGACGACCATGACAGTGAGAAGGATCCAATTATTCCGTACATTCATTCATTTGAGTACCGTTATATCAAATTTTTCTACAATCCATTGGAAGATATGTTTAAAACCAACTCTAATTGGTACGATTCGCGCTGGTTGAATGTCAAATCAATTAAAGATGGTATTTCTCAAGGGATCCAAGAACAAAGACTCGAAATATTTGGGGAAAACAAAATTGAGATTAAAGACAAATCTGTGATTCAATTATTGACTGATGAAGTGTTGCATCCATTTTACATTTTCCAAGTGTTTTCCATCTTTTTGTGGTTAGCTGATGATTATTACTACTATGCAGGTTGTATTTTTATCATCTCGTTAGTGTCAATCATCAACTCATTGATTGAAACCAAGTCCACGATGAAGAGATTACAAGAAATATCCAGATTTACATGTGAAGTCAGAGTCTGGAGAAATGGATTTTGGAAACAAATTGATTCGAATGAATTGGTACCTGGAGATGTCTTTGAAGTTGATCCTTCATTAAACATTATTCCATGTGATGCCTTACTCGTGAATGGGGAATGTGTTGTCAATGAATCGATGTTGACAGGTGAGAGTGTTCCTGTTTCTAAAGTTCATGCTACCAAAGAAACTGTCAAATTGTTGCCTGAAAATTTCATTGATCCTGTGTTATCAAAATCTTACTTGTTCAACGGTACCAAATTATTGAAAATGAAATCTGTTAATGATGAACCTGTAACAGCCATGACTATCAAGACAGGGTTTAGCACCACCAAAGGTTCGTTAGTACGTTCGATGCTTTTCCCTAAGCCTACTGGGTTTAAGTTTTATGAAGATTCTTTCAAGTACATTGGATTTATGGCAATTATTGCTGCCATCGGTTTCACATACTCCACCTACAATTTCATTAAACTTGGTATCGACAAAAAAGTGATGATTTTAAGAGCTTTAGACATCATCACCATTGTTGTTCCACCAGCTTTGCCTGCTACTTTAACTATCGGTACTACCTTTGCCATTGCAAGATTGAAAAAACTGCAGATTTTCTGTATTGCTCCAACAAGAGTCAATATTGGTGGTAAATTAGATGTTATTTGTTTTGATAAAACTGGTACTTTAACCGAGGATGGGTTGGATGTTTTGGGTCTTCATTTGGCCAATAATGCGTCTGGTAGAAAAGAAATTGTATTTGAAGATTTGGTAGAAAACATTGATGATTTGAGAACTGTGCGTAAAACGGATTACGATACGAATAATGGTAAATTCCTCCTTGGATGTATGGCCTCGTGTCACTCATTGAGAAATATCGACAATGAACTTTTGGGTGATCCATTGGATTTGAAAATGTTTGAATTTACCAAGTGGAATTACAAGGAAGACCTCAAGTCATCTCATCCAGTGGTTTATAAGCACAATGAGGATTACGAGATTCTTAAAGAGTTTGAATTCTTAGCTCCACTCAGAAGAATGTCTGTTGTCACAGCACAGAACAATAAAACGTTTGTCTTCACCAAAGGTGCTCCAGAAATTATGACCGACATTTGTCTTCAAGAAACATTGCCATCAAATTTTGAAGAGTTGTTACACCATTATACTCATTCTGGTTATAGAGTAATTGCATGTGCATACAAGCAGGTTACTGATTCCTCCATTGGAAGAGACGAAGCTGAATCAGAATTGTTCTTTGCTGGTTTCATTATTTTTGAAAACAAATTGAAAAAATCCACAAAGAAGACTTTAAAGACATTAAGAAAGGCAGAAATTCGTACTGTGATGTGTACTGGTGATAATATCTTGACTGCAATCAGTGTTTCTCGAGAATGTGAATTGATTCCACCAAGTATTGAAAATATCTATATTCCAGTGTTGGATATTAAAGATGATGAAAGATATATTGCATGGCAAGAAGTTAATGATCCGGAAAATAAATTGGATCCTATCACGATCAGGCCAATCAATATTAGACAAGACAATAATTACAAGTTGGCAATCACGGGTGATATTTTCAGGTTTTTGTTGACAGAAGTTAAAAACACCAACATCATCCATAATATTCTTATGAATTGTGATATATTTGCCAGAATGTCTCCTGATGAGAAGCATGAGCTTGTAGAACAATTACAAAAGATTGACTACACAGTAGGGTTTTGTGGTGATGGGGCCAATGATTGTGGTGCATTAAAGGCGGCGGACGTGGGTATTTCACTTTCTGAAGCAGAAGCCTCTGTTGCGGCTCCATTCACTTCTCGTGTGTTTGAAATTTCGTGTGTTTTAGATGTTATCAAAGAAGGAAGATCTAGTTTGGTGACAAGTTTTTCATGTTTCAAGTACATGTCCTTGTATTCCGCTATTCAGTTTGTCACTGTCACTATCCTTTACAAAACAGGGACCAATTTGGGTGATTTTCAATTTTTGTACATTGATTTGTGTTTGATCTTGCCGTTGGCGATCTTTATGTCGTGGTCAGAACCTTATAATAAAATAGTTGTCAAAAGACCAACGGCAAATTTGGTATCTCCAAAAGTGCTTATACCATTGGTTTGTCAGATTTTGGTCATCTTGTGTTTCCAAGTTGTATTATGGTCCTGGGTAAGAAAGGAACCTTGGTATATTAAACCAATTCCTGGTTCAGATGATGCCGTCAAGTCGTCGGATAATACCGTATTATTCTTGTTCTCGAATTTCCAATACATTTTGATCGCAGTGGTATTATCCCAAGGACCACCATATCGTGAATCGATGTTTAAGAACTATCCATTTATTATTAATTTGATTGTGGCGTGTTTGTTGTCGGCATCTTTATTCTTGATTGATGGAAATTCCAAACTCGGAGACTTTATGCAATTGACAAATTTACACGGGTGGTTCTACTGCTATATTATTATTTTCTCAGTATTGAATCTCGGTGTCATGTTAGTTGGAGAAGAACGTTGGTTCCCAAATGTTGCAAAATTGTACAAGAGAGTATTCCAAAGACTGAAAATAGGTAAGAGTAAGAAGTTATTTAAGAACTTGAAGAAAGAATTTACTCAACTTCAAAGTGTATAGAGAAGTTAGCTTTGTATAATATATATATATAAAGACAAAAACCAAATAATTGATGATTTTTCGTATCAAAGGAAAAAAAAAATTAGTTCCAAAATCTTACTAAATTGTTCATAAATTCAAACATTACCACCAATGACACACATACAAACACATATACACACATAAAGTCAATCGTTTAGAAGTAGCACCTATTGTATCCCTCACTCCCTGATGGGTACATTCATAGCAAGTCATCATAGTTTAAGTGAACGTGCAGCCAAAATCAAGGTACTGCATATAATTTTATATTTTTTATTAACGACAATTTAATTTAATTTTTTTTTTATCCTTTCAATCTTCTGACTCTCTCTCTCTTCCCTCACAACTAAATTTCACTGGTCAATTTGAGATGGAGATTTTCTTTTTTTTTTTTTTTTTTTTTTTGCACTTTTTTTTTCTTTCCTTCTTTTCTTTCCCTTTTTTTGGAAAAATGTTAATCTCCCAATCTAAAGTCTTTCCTAATCCTTAGTTTT
>JAKTVF010000275.1:0-11725 GCA_030557055.1 Candida tetrigidarum | reverse complement strand
TTCAATTTTTTTTTTTTGTTTTTTTTGCTGCTTTCCGACTAACAGTTACGGTTCGGGTCACGAGTATTCACTAAACTAACCCACTTTTACTACTCACACACATCTAGTTTCAATTTTTTTTTTTTTTGTTGCTAAAGGAAAGCGAGGGCAAAAACAAGTTTTTAAAAACCCCACACAAGCAACCACCCACACCCACCGACTCACTTCGTTACATAGAACAAAAGTATAATGGAACAAAATAATGTCAGCAATGATGGTGTTTCCACTGGTGTAGTGGATAGAATTTCAGAAACTGACCATTGGAATAGCGATATAAACGGCTTTGCTACTCCTTCTTCAGACACCGTTTTCGATCCAATTCAACAACAAGAAATAGAAGAATTTCAAAGAATACTCCAACGAGGACTAGCCATAGACGGGACTCCAAAAGGACAGGAAAGAAGAGATTCTAACTGTGTTTTGAAAACGTTGGTTTTCATTGGATATTGCATATCCACATTAATATTTTCACTTCATCTTTGGGTCCAGTACTTTTTCATAAGATACACCTACGATGCTCAAACTGCTGTCAACATGTTGAACTATGTCACAGCAGCACAGGAAAGAGCTATTGATGAGTATACCAAAAGGAAAGAAGGAAATAGAGACTAGAGCGTGTTTGGTTGAGATAGTTTTCTGCTTGTCGCTAAAGTAGTTGTTACAAATAAAAATTAATAGTACAAAGAAATAGGGTTCTTTAAAAAAAAAAAAAAGAAGCCCACAGATAAAAAAAACGAAAAACCAAAAAAACCAAAAAAAAAAAAACACCTATGTAGTTCTTACTTGTTTGATCTTAAGTTGGATTTGTTAATCTATTAGTATACATACATATTTATTTTGTGGATGATAATTGATATAATGTGGCTGTTCAGTTTTGAGACGATTTTCTCGTAAGGGGAACTAACTTTGGCCACGTTTCTGAGAGTCGCGACAAATAATACAGAGAAATCTAATACTCTGCGAATATTGCTGAACTCTCTACGTAGTGCTCTACCATTTGCCAATACTTCAACGACAAGCATTGCTGCAAAAAAAAATTACATTAAAGTTACAAATTGAGGTTACAGTTCATCTTAGTACTGTGTAACGCGTGTATCTCTGTGTTCTTCTATTTTTTTTTCTCTCTTTTTTACAATTGGTTTGTTTATTTATTTTCTTGTTTTTTGTTTTTAACGTTATATTCGGGTCATTGCAATACGGAAAAAAAAAATAAAACAAAAGTATAAAAAAAAATTTTCTTCGTGTGTATGTGTGTTTACCGACAAACGCGGTCGGACACGAAATTAGTTGTTCCTATCAAAACAACTTGGCTCTCTCACACTGTCTGGCTGAACAACAGAACGAAAAATTTCCAACATATACAGAAAAATAAAAATAGAAATACTTCCACCTGTTCCTTTGCAGTTCTTTTTTTCTTTCTTTCTTCTTTTTCTTTTCCTCTTTTTCTCCTTCTTTTTTCTCTTTTCCTTCTTTGAGCTTAGATATATACATATACAGCCATTAGATCTACAACAATGTCCTTTTCCAGTAAAGAAGACCCAAAAACTTTAGTTTTATTCGATGTCGACGGTACTTTAACCCCAGCTAGATTGACCATTTCTGATGAAATGAAATCTACCTTGGAAAAATTGCGTAAGAAGGTTGTTATTGGATTTGTTGGTGGTTCTGATTTGTCCAAACAAGTTGAACAATTGGGTCCAAACGTCTTGAATGATTTCGACTACTGTTTCAGTGAAAACGGTTTGACTGCTTACAAGTTGGGTAAGGAATTGGCTTCTCAATCTTTCATTAACTGGATCGGTAATGAAAAATACAACAAATTGGTCAAATTCATCTTGAGATACTTGTCTGATATCGAGCTCCCAATCAGAAGAGGTACTTTTGTTGAGTTCAGAAACGGTATGATCAACGTCTCTCCAATTGGTAGAAACGCCTCTACCCAAGAAAGAAACGATTACGAAAAATACGATAAAGAACACCACATCAGAGAAAAAATGGTTGAAGCTTTGAAGAAAGAATTCCCAGACTTTGGTTTGACTTACTCCATTGGTGGTCAAATCTCTTTTGATGTTTTCCCTACCGGTTGGGACAAAACATACTGTTTGCAACACGTTGCCGATGAACATTTTGAAAACATTCATTTCTTTGGTGATAAATCTTACAAAGGTGGTAACGATTACGAAATTTACAACGATCCAAGAACTATCGGTCATGCTGTCAACTCCCCAGATGACACCATTAGAATCTTGAACGAAATCTTTAAATTAAAATAGACTAATGGTATAGAGTTTACATTGCGAAATAAATAAATAGATAAATAAATAAATAAACAATCGATTAATTCATCAAACAATCAAACCTACATGTCGATATATATACAGAAATGGCAAAGCGGAGGTTTTATTTTTTTTTTTTTTCTTTTTTTTTTTCTTGTTTAATGTTTCTTGTAGTAAATGACAGATGCATCATCACCGGCTTTAATAACTTGGTCAACTGAAGTTTTAGATATTTTCCAATCATCAAGTAATTCTAATCTTCTAGTGTTGACATCCAACAAATTCTTAACAATCGTCAATCTATCAGACTTGTCTTCAGGTTCAAGTAACTGTGGCAACTTTATTGGTTTACAGGTTTTACTTCTCTTACCATTACCCAATTGACCAGATATATTCTCACCAACACCGTAAACATCTTTACGTTGACCAATATTATCCAAGGTAATGAACAAATGATTATTACCGACAGAAATATCTTTAATTCCAATAGGTTTAATTGCGTTTACAGATTCATCGTATTCCGTCATACCAACTAACGATTTGTCGATTTCTGGCCAGCAACAAACTTGCATGTATCTGCCACCACCCAACTGTCCGTTCAAACCATTTCCAAAGGCAATAAGAACATCTTGTTCCAAATAATTGATCAAAGCATAAGCAGTTTCGTCACCAGCAGCTATCTTCTTGACCAGGATCAAGTCTGGTTTGGCAAGAGGAAACACGTTTCTTAAAACTCTTCTGAGGTCGTCTTTTGTAAAAGCCGGTTGTGGGATTGGTTTGACTTCAGCCGTGTTTAAATCGCCACATTGACCAGAGGAATTTTCACCCCAAGTCCAAATATTACCTTCGTCGTCAGAAACCAAATTGAAGTACTTCCCTGTGGCAACGGAACTGAATACACGAGGGGCCAATGTCTTCTCACCCTTTTTGTTTCTGACAATTTTGTTGTTTAGCAGTGACAAATCAATCGGGGTATTAACTGGGATATCTTGTTTATCAAAAGGTGAATATTTAGGACCAAATTGACCACGATTAGAAGGTTTCTCAGATGAGTTGACCACAAAAACGTGACCCAGCTTATTTAACAACAACAAATGATGGGCTCCAGCTGCAATTTCTTTGATACTCTCTACATCCAACTTGTTGTAATTTTGAGTTTGCAAAAGACCGAACCAGTTTCTTCTTTGAAGTGGTACAAATTTAGTGTCAGACTTGTTTCTAGGAACATAGATCACTTCTCCCTTGGTGGTCAAGAAATAAAAGTAATCATTTGTAGGCGTCACTTTGTTGACAGCGTAAGGCAAACGAATTAATCTCGCATCTGACCATCCTTTCTTCCATTCATAAACTTTCCCATTATCTGCAACCGCAACCAAATGTCCCTTTTCAACAAACACATCTTTCAAGATCATATTATTGAAGAATGGGATACGTAATGGAATCTTGGAGTTATCGCCAAAGACATAAACCCCGGTAACTTCCTTAGAATTTTGCATTTGGTTCAAGTTTTCGTCACTCAATTCTTTTGTCAACTTTTCCAACATATATTTGGTACTCCTAGTATCGGTGTCTTTGTTCTTCACCTCGGGTTCTTGTACATCGCCATATGTGTAATTCATCAATAGTCTATTCTTCAAGGAATCGTAATTCATGAATATCTGATGAGCTGAAACCATCCCAACAATGGCCAAAACCCCAAGTATCACAGCCTTCATTCTTTGTCGGAACTCGTGGCTCTTTTGCTCGTGTTCTTGTTTATGTAAAAGCTCAGCATGGATTCTTCTCATTTCGTCTCGGTATTCTGCACTTCCTGGTTTGAAGTTCAACAATCTTGGATCATTCTCAATCATGGCATTAATATCCATAGGCTTGTCGTCCTCTCCTTCAGCATATGATCTCTGAGGGATGGTTTTCTTAGGGACATGATCAGGGTTGATTTTGGTATCTAATTGATCTAACGAATCAAAATTGTACCCATAATTGTACTTGGTTTTGCTCTTGTTGAATTCTTCAATTGATGAATATTTATTTTTCGTTGAATTGTATCTTATAGGAACTGCTATTCTACATGGGATCTTCACTACCCCTCTGACTCGCAATATCATGGTTTATCGAATGAGAATGGTTGGATTTGTAATTGGGGATCTTAGGGATGTTATTTTTTTTTTTTTTTGCTTTTTGCTTTTTCTCCGTGGTCACACGCACGCACGCAGTCACTCACTCACGCAGTCGCACAGCTACAAAACACATCTCTTTCACACACTGTTTGTGCGGTTTTCTTCTTCGCTATGGATTAACCATTACGACTAGAAAACGCGGGAAGCAACCAAACAAACTAACATACAAACATACGTACAAAAAAAAAAAAATCTAAATTTTTACAACACTCTGGTAATTTGCCTTGCCACTTATCTTTATTGCTCCGCCCACAACAGAACAATGTTACCTATACTCAGACCGTATCCACTAATTTATAGACCAGTGAGTCATATGTACCTACGAAACTTGTCATCCATCACCAAATTCGACACCAGGAAGTTTGTTCGTACGTTACAAGAAAAAGGCGGGTTCTCAGAGAAACAAGCAGAAGCAGCTGTAAGCGTTGTCAATGCCGCTATCAACGATGGTATATATTCGATCACCAATAATCTAGTGAAAAAAGAAGCTTTGTCATCCACAGCCTATCAACAAAAGGTCGATTTTGCTAAATTAAAAGGAGAGCTACAAACTATGGATAAGTCTGAATTTACTGGGTTGAAAAAAGAACAAGAGAAATTGCGCACAGATTTGACCAATTTGAAGAATCGTTTAAAAGAAGAAATCACAAAGAACCAAGCGAGTGTTAGATTGGATTTGAATTTGGAGAAGGGAAGAATTAGAGAGGAAAGTTCTCAACATGAATTGAAAATTGAGGACACTTATAGTAGAATTGATGAAGAGGTTTCTAATATGCAAATGCAGATTAAAACAGTTAAGACACAAGTGTTGCAATGGTTGATGGGGGTCAGTACAGGTACGTTGGCATTGTTGTTAACTTTTGTTAGGTTTTACTTCTAGTGAAACATGGTCGTGAATTGAAAAGTCGATTTTTATAGTAATTGAATGAAAACAAAAAAAAAATGAATGTTCTATTTCAATGTAGTTGATTGATTATGATATCAATATGAAAGTAAAAAAAAAAAAAAAAATTTGAGACGAAGAACACGAAATCAGAAAGAATCGAAAAAAAAAAAAAAAATTCATAGCCAGTGATTATCAAAACAACAACGCCTCACACATCGTCATCATCGTCACCAATAACAACAACAACACATATTTTAGATGAATTCTATATACAATCACGGGGTTAAACAAACCCATACGATAACTAAAGATTTGGCTCAATTCGAGAAAAATTTGTCCACATCGCCATTGTCATTGCAAGGTGCGATCACAACATCCTTGACTGCCTTTAAGAAAACAATCAAAGAATATAGTGACTTGTTAGACAAGAACGTGAATGATTCTTCATATGCCAAGCACGAAAGTAGATTGACCAAGTTCAACCAGGATTTGAATGAATTTACCACCAAGTTTGATTCCTTGAAAAAACAGCGTGATATTCAACTTCAAGAAGCCAATAAACAAGAATTATTAGGGAGAAGACATCTAGGAGGCGGGGCTCACTCGAACTCCAACTCATCAGACAATCCTTACGATTCTAATTCACAGCAACAGCAACAACAACAACAAGCATCCATGTCATATAGAGAAGGTTTATATAATGAGAAGAATTCACTTGAAAGAGGCTCCGAACAACTAGACAGGATTTTGGAAATGGGACAACAGGCATTTGAAGATATAGTGGAACAAAACGAAGTCTTACGAAAAATACAGACAAAATTTGAGGAGAGTTTGGTTACATTAGGGGTCAGTCAAGGTACTATCAGAAGTGTTGAAAGGAGGGCCAAGCAGGATAAATGGTTATTTTGGTTTTGTGTAGTTATGATGTTGGTTATCTTCTATTACATAGTGAAGTTTTTCAAGTAATGTATATTTATTTAAGAATACCGGACATGAGGAGTATGACTTTGTGGGATGTGAACATATCCGTATTACTCAAAAAAGATATAAAAAAGAAATTGCATCCTTGTGGGGTTCCGAAAGAATAGGTCCCACCATCTTATGAAGCCCATTAGATTTTGGTGATCAAGTAACAAAAGAGTCCCACTTGCAATGAAAAAAAAAATGCTTATAGCCGGGGATTTCTTCTGAAAAACAAAAAACAATAGAAAGCCTTTAAATGGTGGGGTTCGGATTACAATATTTCGAAAACCCCATCATGGGGTTAATTAATCTAACTAATTAGCAACGGTTTCGGGGAGTTGTCAAGAAGCATACAAAATTTCAATTTCGGCTTAGGTCACTACATACCCGTTCTAGTAAAAAAGAGAAAAAGAGAAATGTACAAAAAATAAGAAAACAAAAAGAAATTATATTGTGTTCTTAGTGGCTGAGAAAATCCTCGATACCAAATATCTATACTATAAGAAGAAATTAAGAATGTTTTGTGATTTATAACATGGCTTGGCTGTGAGTGTGATGGGAAGAGGGGAAGTAGAAACTTATCCTTTATCAAGTGGATACCGCATGAGTCCTTTTGACATGATAGGGTGCGACTCCATCTGCACCAGAGAAGCTGCATACACATATTGGTTGATTGATTGATTGATTGATTTATTGGTTGATTGGTTTATAATACTAACCGCCCCTCTCCCCCACCACCGAATTTCATGTGTTGGTTAAAAATGTAATGGCCGTCAATGCATTCCCCATTATGTTATTACGTTCTATTGTATCTATATTTTTTTTTGCTACTATCTTTTACGACTCGCTGAAGTCGAATCTCATTAAATTTACCCAATTGGGTTAATAGACCTGCATATAAGGTCGCGCGCCGCAAGCTGCAAAATATTTCAACCTCGATTAGGAAATGAAGAAGAAGAAAAATAAATTGTAATCATCATTCCAGGGTAGTTCTGGTCCTGCAAACCCAAATTTGTGCCAACGAATTGGGATAATCTAAAAGGTAAATACAACTGATGAGAATATAAAAAAATTCGGATATTCCCTCCACATCTTCCTTTGAGGGAATTTCTATTTTTTTTTAAAAAAAAAAAATCTATTTCTTCTCTTCAAGTGCTCGTCTTTTTTTGAAAAAGAATACAATCCAACCCAACCAACCCTCAATCGAGTTTACTCCGAAGTTATTAGTCATTCTTTGATTATACCTATCTAGTTAATATTGTTAATTACTTTCATTATATCTCATTGCAACTCCCAACACGCTCACGTCCGTTTCTCCCCCCACGTTATTGTAAACGCTAGAATCTATAAACACACATCGAGTAAAATCATTCATTCATTGATTTGTTAAACAAGAAACCCAAGTAACATGAAGTTGGATTTTATTTTGGTTTCACTTGCAGTCGCAAGCTTAAGTGAAGCTGCACCTATTAAAAGAGGATTTTTTGATGAACTATTTGGAGTGTCAACTCCAGCAGCTGCCGCAGTTGCTAATACCCCAGCAGCCCAAGCTGCTGCAACTCCAGTTGTCCAAGCTGCCGCTGCCGCTGCCCCTGCTGCACCTGCTGTTGCTCCAGCAGCCATAACTACTCCAGCAGCACAAGCACAAGCTGTACAGGCTCCAGTTGCTGCTGCGCCTGCTGCTGCACCTACCACATCGTCAAGTGGTGGATTTTGGAGCAATCTATTTGGTGGCTTTGGTAATAAACCAGCTACTGCACCTGCTACAACTGCTGCTCAAGCAGCCCCTGCTGCTGCTCCCGCTGCTGCCCCAGCTAATGCTCAACCTGTCGCAGCCGCTCCTACCCCTGCTGCTCCTGCTGCTGCTCCTGCTGCTGCTCCTGCTGCTGCATCTTCTTCTTCATCAAGTGGATTATTTGGTACTTTATGGAATAGTTTCTTTGGGGGTTCCTCGGGACTGAGTTCTCCTGCCGCTGCTGCTCCTGCTGCAGCTCCTGCTCCTGCAGCAACACAAGCTCAACCAGTAACACCTGCAGCTGCACCTGCTACACCATCAGTCATCACAAGTCAGAACATTTTTGCAACAGTAGTTACCCCAGCGGCATCTGCTGCTGCTGCAACTGCTGCCCCTGCTAATGGTGCTGGTGGTGCCAATTCCCCTTCTTCTTCTTCATCTTCATCTAATGCTGCTGATTTATTTGCTTATTTGTTTGGTGGTAGCAGCAGTGGTTCTTCCAACTCCGGTTCATCTCCAAGTCAAGGATCTCAAACTTCTTCAAACCCAAGCGCTAGTGGTGCTGGTGGTGCTAGTAATGGAGGATCCTCTAACCCAATTAACGGTTGGGGTCAACCACAACAAGGAGGACAAAATTCTGGCACACCAACCACCACAGGTGCTACATTAGGTATTACTTTCCAAGGTGGAGGTACAGCAACCGGACCAGTCGATCAAGCAACTGTTACTGCCGAAGGTAGTTCTGAAGGTGCTAAAGCTGCTGCCGGTGCATTGGGTATCACTTATTCACCATACACTGATCAAAAGAATTGTAAGTCAGCCAATCAAGTTGCTCAAGATATCAAGTTGTTGTCAGGCTATAACATCATTAGATTATACAGTACTGATTGTTCCGGTATTGAAAATGTCATGTCTGCCATGTCTTCCAACCAACAAATTTACCTTGGGGTCTGGAATGTTGATTCCCCAGAAGGTGAATTACAGGATATTGTTAGTGCTGTGAAGGGAACTTCAAGAGGCTGGGATGCTGTTCATACCATTGCCATTGGAAATGAAAGAGTCAATGCTGGTGAAGCCACCGTTGCCCAAGTTCAAGCTGCCGTTGATAAATCCAGACAATACTTGAAGTCATATGGTTACACAGGTCCTATTGTCACCGTTGATACATTGGTGGCATATGTAGCCAACCCACAATTATGTGAAATGTCAGATTATCTTGCCGTTAACTGTCACCCATACTGGGATGGAGGTGTGTCCCCAGGTGATTCTGGTCCTTGGTTATTACAACAAATTGCCCATTTACAGAGTGTTTGTGGTACATCGAAAGAGGTTTTGATCACAGAAAGTGGATGGCCAACCCAGGGTCAATCATACGGAAGTTGTGTTCCTTCTGTGGAAAATCAAGTTGAAGCTGTTTCTTCGATAGTCTCTTCATTGGCTCACAAGGTTATCATGTTCACTATGTACAACGACTACTGGAAGTTTAGCATAGGAGGAGCTGGACCTTATGGAGTTGAATACTATTGGGGATTATACGGAAACTCTCCACAATAGGTTTGCCTAGACCAACCCATATTAAAAGAAAAAAATTCAAAAAATACAACTAAAAAAAAGATAAACACAACACAATCAAAATAAATCAAATCAAACCTCGTCATTTACTGCATTCATTCGTTTAATTATATAATACCTTCAGTTCTTCTTTCTACGCTTCAAGAAATGAACAGAGATAAAGATAAAAAAAATAATTATATCTGTTCTTTTCCATACCGTTACGCTTTCAGTTCATATTATACCTTAATTTTTATTATGTTTTTATTTACTCCATTTATAGGTTTATTTATTTTTTTTTTGTATGTTGTTTTTATTTTAATTACTACAAAACGTGATTTTCATTTACAGTTCCGAATACAGTAATAACGTCCTCTACTGCGATAAATGTCGTCTTATGTAATTACAAATGTCGCGGAAAATGAATTTGTACATGAAACTGGCAAACCAGCCATGAAGAAATAAATCTTGGCTGTAGATCAAGTTGACACGTTCTGGGGATCCTGATTTACTGTTAGGAAGAGGAGGGGTAGATGGGAGAGGGCCATGAATAATACGTCATTTAATGTGTTTTAGCATTGCCAGTTTCAAATACTCGTGAAATTTTTGGTTCACCTGAATTTTCCAATCAAGTTTTGACCAAAAATTTGTGAAAAAAAAAAAAATTTTGAAACATGACGATGGCTTTTTAAAAATAGAGTACAAATAATATGTACACCTTATTTTGAAACGTTTGATTAATATCATCAATAACAGTTAAGTGTTTTCTATGATTTAGAGCCTTGAACATTACGCTATCTACGGTATCGGTTCATTTTCAAGTATATGTATGTAAACCCGATCGTTTCATCCCAATCGGGCCATGTTATTGCTATCTTCGAATCTCGTGGTTGTAAATATTTGCTACAGGGAAGGAGAGATTGAAGGAAGAATAGCAAGGAAAAAAAGAAAAAAATTCTGCATAATTGGTTGCTATGACAACGGAAAAACGAAACGTACACGACCATATAAATCCATCGGTGAATTTTCGAATCCCAGGGGTACCGGGATAGTTTCTCCCATCGAGTTATTAATAGAAACCCGCCTCTTCATAAACAAACCGAACCATAAGAATAATAAATAAAAAAAAAAAAAAGAAATAAAAAGAAATATACCACAACAAAAGGAGCACAAGCACAGGGTATTATAATTATCTAAACGTGTAAGCAATTAGAAAAGTTAGATAATAACGTTCAGTTGGTGTACCGGGATTAAGAAGATAAACGGAGAAAACATACATCCGAAAGATCCTTTGTGAGGGATAAATTCACAGTTCACGTAACCAATTTTTTGATTATTCTTTCTTTCTTTCTTTCAAAAAAAAAAACAACCTTGTATGCATATTAGCAATGTTTATGTTGTAGGGTAGAGCTCAAGTCTCGGTGATGTTTACCTTCTAGATATACACATACATAATTGCACTCGCGTGTCTACCTCGCCCCCATAGGGGGGAAATGCAAAAAAAAAAAACGAGGACGGTTTTATCAAACGAACCACGAGGAAGGTAGGGACGTAGAATTAGCATACCGAATGAAATATTTTTTTTTGTTTAGTTGGCAGACGTATATTATTTTATTCTTACACCGTGTCAACCTCCACCTCTCCCCTGATCACCTACACGATGTCAATAATTCAATACTTGACATTAATAATTACATACCTGTTGTTCACATTCTAAACTAGCCTGGTATACATCAAAATTCGTGTTGAAACACGGTCGCGAAGAATTAAATTTTTTTTTTTTTACAATTGATTCGTTCTGTTTCCTGCATGAAGGGATTTTTTTTTTTTTTTTTAAGGAGGCGAAGTGTATTGTTGTGTGAGAGAGAACGTGCGTGTGTGTGTGTGTGTGTGAAGTTTCTGATTGTGATTATTTTACTAATACATGTGGTGTAGATTATAATGTATGGAATATTTGGGTAACAAAACCAATTTCATAAGTTTCTTTTTTTCTTTCTTTTTTTTTTTTTTCGCTCATTGTTCATAGTACAAAACTTCTTTTTTTAGAGCGTTTCGTGTCTTTGGCCAGAATTCCATCTGTGTTCTCTTGATAGGAGAT
>JAKTVF010000274.1:0-11934 GCA_030557055.1 Candida tetrigidarum | reverse complement strand
ATCAAATAGATAATGTATGGGCATACCAAAAGAAAAGCTTAGTTAGAAATGACACAAAAGCGATGGCACGTGAGCATATCGAATAAACAATGTATGGGCATCACAAATAAACCACAGGAGCATACCAGAAGAGTTACTCAGCATATCAGAATAAAAGCTTAGTTAGAAATGACACAAAGGTAATTGACACGTGAATAACACTGCAAACCGGAAATGAATTCGGCGAGGATGTAGGGTGCTGGTATATGGTTGGCGCAATTTCATAGTGTAACGTACATCAGTATTTATAGATATTGCACCATGATTCTGCAACTTGATTTTGCTTTCCACGAAACCACATAATAGTCCACCCTATAATTGCATAAAGAGATTGTTATACTCCCGGTGGTTCCTTGAGAATCATACTTGAAGTTAACAATTTAATGCTGATTTCGTTGATGTAAAACAGAGGAATATTTGAATCTACATGTATGTTGTTCACAAATCAAGCAACGTATAACGGAGCGGAATATTCAAAAATAATTATTTATTGTATCTAATGGACAATATACAACAAGGGCTACATCTTCTGCTTTTTACCAAAAGCCTGGCTTCCACTGGATGCCAATTTTCTTTTCTTTCCCTCCTTGCTGAAGAACTCTTTCTTTCTTTCACGTTCTTTGTCTTTTCTAAGTTCTTCCACCTTGGCCAACTTCTTTAATTTTTCTTTGAACTTCTCATCCTTCTTGACTTTTCTCTTGGAATCTTTTTCCTTTCGAATGGTGTTAATCTTCTGCATCAAGTCTCTTGCCTTCTTCTCTTCACCTCCCAAAACAACAGCACGCTTGCTCATGTATGTCTTCTTGTTCTGTGGTTTCATTGCATGTATTTGGGACTTGAATGGCAAATCAGCTTGGATACTCTTTGGCACTTTCAATGGGTTGAACCTTCTTTCGGTCCTTTCAACCTTTTTATACTGCGAATCTGCATTTGAAGGGGTAGAAATGTTTGCATCAGCTCTCACTTGTCCGGTCAATCTCATACCTTTCCATTCTGATTGCTTTCCGACCAACAACGATGTCACAGGATTGTAGAACTTTTTAACCTGCACTGGATACCACGTCTTCAAGAATACAATATCGGACATCAAAATTTTATCCTCAAAAGTGGCTCTGAAATAACCTTCGGGCTTCGACAATGCACGCTTAACTTCTCCTCGGATACCCGATACAGTACGAATCTGGGCTCCTTCAAATTTGGCGACTTCCAACGAATCTGAAAACATGTCTTTGATGAAGGCAGTATTACGAAATATCTTATAAGGGTACCCTACCAATTTCAATTTCTTGACGATTTCAGTATTCGAATTCAAATCTTCAACGATACCAGTAGCAGCCACTCTAAACGCACCTGTGGTAGACGCGTTGTCGACAATGTTGAATCCCACGAAGGTAGTATTGGGGGCTACCAATGGCCCATAAAATGATGCAAAACAATAAGCATGCTCAGGTGTGTACTTTAACATTCTGTTTCTAGTTCTGGAATCACTGGTTGTATATATTGGCAAGGTCTGGAAACGACGCCATCCCAATGATAAAATTAGAGGATCCCGGGATTTCAAGATCTTCTTGTGCCATCTGTGGCGTCTTATTCTGGCATTCATGATACCAAATCTGGATTCAGTAGATAGCAAGCCACCCAAAACGAGCGGATACTGTGGATTAAAGTTGTCGATAAATTCGCATGGAATATTTTCAAACACAATCTTAACGTAAGAACCAGCACGATAACCCTCAATCTTAACACGTAAATCCGGAGACATTTCTTCGTATTCGGCACGATTGATATCCAATTGCTTAGCCATTTTATTTTTCTGAAACTCATACCAAGTTTCAGCCTCATCTTCTGGGTCGTCTGCACCAAATTCTCTATCTTCTTCCTCCTCGAATTGCAATTTCAACTTTGCTTTCTTAGCAGCGTTCAATTTTCTTCTTTCCTCGGTAGTCAAATCCTCTTCATTGGTTTCGTCTGCAAGGGTTTCAATTTTTTCTTCGGCTTCAAAGTCAGCAAAGTCATCTCCATCTTCATCTTCATCTTCATCTTCATCTTGATCTTCGTCTGCAGATTCTTGGTTCTTTGGTTGTTCTTTCTCGTCTTTACTTTCAACTTCCAAATCCTCGAAATCTCCATATAATTCTTCATCATCGTCCTCCTCAACGTTATTGCTGTTGCCGTTTTCATTATCATCACCCTCAGCACCATTTGGAGTATTCATATTTGGGGCAACCAACAAACGAGACTTCAAAATGCGGAAACCATTCTCGTATTCATCATCGCTAATTGTTTCATCATTGTTATTCTTGTCAAATTTAGATTTCAAGAATTCAAGGGCAGGAAATTCAGGTTTAGAACAATCCATATCTTCATAGTTACTAGTGCTTCTCTTCTTGGTAAAAAAGTCTTCCTCCTGCTCATCATGATCCTTGGTAATGTCTTCTTCTTCATCTTGCTCATCGTTCTCTTGGCCATTCCATTTTTTCAACACGTCGGTAGGATCCAAAGACTTCAAATACATCAATTTGTTAATATTCCATTTTCTTTGCACAGATCCTCTCAACTTTGCAGCTGCAGATGTATAATAGTCATTATCGGACGATAAACTGGAATCTTCCACATACTCCAATTCATTCTCGCGATATTTGCTATTGGCACCAAAATCCACCTCGACCTTGTGTGGTGTACGCATGTTGTCTTCGTCATCCGAAAAGTTTTCTCTCTCTTCATCACCAGAGTCCATGTTATCGAACTCGTCATCCTCAGCAATAGACTTCCCGTAAACCCTAGCCTTTCTTAAACTCGAACGACCTCTATCAATAACTTCTTCTTCTTCTTCTTCTTCTCCTTCTTGTTCGTCTTCTTGAAGATCCTCATTATCAGATTCGTAATCCTCTACCTCGTTCAATAATTTAGAGTTTGAGAACAACTGTAACCCGGAATCCTCTTCTAGTCTTTCTGCCATTGTTTTTGTAACTTCTTGCAAGTCAGTGACAAGCTTTTCTCCTTCACCCTGGATCTCGTTTGTCTCTTCAGAATTTTTGAAGCTTTCTTTGCCGATATCAATATAGACAGCATCTTTGTCAACCATTACACCACCGACATTAGACATTGGCGCGTAAATTATCTTTTGCTTATCTTCCAATCTTTTTCTTCGTCTAGTTGTTTTCGCAACTTGGGTTCCGGATTCGCTTTCATTTTTCAACTTTTCCCTTTCAATTTCCTCTAATCTTTGTTCAAAGTACGGAGTTGGACAAGGGTCTGGTAATTTCTCAACTGAAACAGCATAGTGGTCACCAACCCCGGCTATATGAATGTGGGCATTGGTTGAAGGCAATGGAGTACCATGAAGATATCCATACACAGCCACCTTACGGTCACATTTCGGGTTCTCAGCAATTAGTTGCGGGTGTGTCAAATCGGTAACTCTATCACCCAACAAGTACGGGTGCTCGTTTCTCCATTTCAAAGGTCTAAACTTCATCACCGAAATAAATCTCGACAAGTTCAAAATTTCCCTATCAGGATAACGACCGTTGATGACCCCCGACAAGTAAAACAACTTGGCTCCTTGATAAACTTCTGTCCAAAACCTGTGCTTCAATCTTTTTTTACTAGTACGCAATGTCAGCTGCGACTTGAACAAGTCCAAGTGGGTTGCCACCCCTAACACTCTTGGCATACCATGGTGTTGGGCAATATTCAAGAATTCCATTGTCTCCATCTCCAAACCATAATTACCGTCAATCAACAACAACACCAAGTCTGCAACTTTTGCAATATCAATCATCGAGTTCAAATCGTTGTTCACCTCAATGAATGTCAATCTTCTCCTTTTCCCACTGACGACAGTTATAGGGCCATTGATTTCAGATATAGTGGTTTTCGTCAATCTTCGGATTAATGATCTTATCAAAGTAGATTTTCCTGTTCCTGGGGGGCCTACCACTGCAATGATAACTGGAGGTGGATCATCATCGGGTGTTCTATCAACCAACGGTACATGCAACTTCCTTTCATTCACATCATGAGATCTTCTAGCCATTCTCTCTAATTTTCTTGGGGCAGCTACCGCGAAGGCCTTCTTATTCTGACCGTCATTGTGTAGCTTCTTCTTGGCCCCTGTTTTCTTCGATCCTCCTCTGTGGGCCTTGTTGCCTTGCTGTTGTTGGTCCATGGTGAGGTTTTCGGTGTAAGGTGATGGGATGGATTCTAGGCATTTTTATTTTTGGGTACTATTTTTTTTTTTTCTCTTCTTTTTCCTTTTCCTCTTCCTTACCTCATCTCAAGTGTAAAAATTGTGGGCACGAGATTTTGGTCACGTGTAAAAGGCTGCGAAAATATATATTGGCCCAATACTGTTACAGAATACCACCGTTTCGTTTCTGTTGACAGTAACTGAAAGTATGTATGTCGTGTCAAACTATAGAATCTACAGTATAATCTTGAATTGATTATTAGTAGGAGATGAGCAGAAACATATAATGAATGAAGTTAGTAGCATGTAATGAAACGTGCCTATATGCAAGTGTATTGGTTACGACACCATACACATGAAGAGAGAACACCACTTTATTGTTATTTGATACTTCTATTGGAATATCTGCAAACTGATTTCCTTTAGAATAGATACTTTGAAAAGCAGTGTTTCTTCACGTGATGTGAAAAGAACAGTTTGGTGAAACTTCGGTGTTTCTATCTAGGTGAGAAAATTTAAATTGCTATGTTGCAACAAATCGGAGGTCCAATTTTTCTTCTTTTCTACCATTTGTTATGTTCAGAGTGGCCATGACACTGCTGCTATACAAATGAACCTACTACTATTTGTTATATTGTGTATTATGCCTTCCATTTGGTCAAAACTATTCTACAATGAAGACCACAAGATATGCAATCCCAAACAACTGGCGACGTTCTTCCCCTTCACCGGATTCAAGATCACTCGACAGTATAAAATATCCGGCTACACATTGCCTGTGTCCATGCATTTCATCACCATTTCTCACTGCAATCACGGAGAAGTAGATTACCAGAAAGTTATCAGGACTGATTCCAGCGGTAACATTGATTGGGATAAGCCGTTTTGTATACTCAAGCCCAAGTTGGGAGAGATGCTCACACTACCTGCGCATGATATTATAGGAGATCCAGAACTACAGGAGAATGAAGACGACACGGATGACTATGTCGTTGGAATATTTGGGTTCATTGTGTACAAGGGTAAAAAGATGTCTCGGTTGTTGCGGAAGAAACTCGATATCCAGCTAGAGAAACTCACCAATGGTAAGTGGCTCGAGTATACTGGCAAAAACAAATACTTTCATCACCAAGATTTGATGTCCAAGGACCCACAGTCTTCGCTTCAATGGGAATCGCGAAACTTGGTTTGCTACAAAATGGCAAGACGAAAGAAATATGCCAAGCGGCTGATTGATTTCTTCATGCCCCACACCTTTGTAGGAGGGTTATTCGAGTGCATACTTCCAATGGATCTTAAACGACAGATCTTCCAACAATTCACTTCACTGGACTTTATAAGTCAACAAATAAAGATCGAGTGCGACCCAAACCTATCACGTCCAATCTCCCCTTTAATCGCAGAAGATTCCACTACCCAGTGGTTTGAAAACAAGCTACACAATGTTGTAAACCCGGGTATTATCCAAACCATTCCTTATCTCACAACACTGACACCATTAAATTTGAGGTTCTCAACCAGCGAAACCCCTGACATGTTCAAGGATTCCTGGGCAACGAAAATTGAAGTGAATGAAAACTACATATACCGAGAAGCTGATTTGCATATGATAAGCAGGGCAATAGCGCTATCTGCTGACTTTTTGAACAAACTCATCTCCCCAATAGACTTTAACCAGTTGATAAGGCTGTACAATAAGGCAAACGAAAGAGAAAACCCCGCAATAGAGGAGGATGAAGAGTTTCTAGGGAATATGTCAAGGGAGCAAAAGTTCAACATCTGGCTCTCGACCCTTGACAGAAAGGTGTCCAATAAAATCTTAACCTATCTAGAAAGTTTCTGGAGTAGCATTGATGACACCAAAGTGAGGTAAGTTTGTTCAGTTGTCTCACGAATATTGTTTTCATCATATTAGTGTGTATAAACATCGGTACACACAGACGTATATATATGTGTATATATTTTCTTGGTTGGTGTTGTTTTTTTTAAAAAAAAAATTAAATGTCATATTTAAGTCCAATCCTTTAATACCTTTTCCCAATCGGCAGAATGGTCTTGCGCTGCAACACCCAAGTCGGCCAATTCTCCGTCGACAAGTTTGTCCAGCTTTTGTTTGACCGACGACTTTCTTTGGAATGAAGTTCTATCATCCTTGACTGGCGCAAATCTAGCATCAGGATTCTTGGACACCAACGACAACCCAATAAACACCAAGACCAAAATCAACAAAACCAAACTAAAAGCTGCATTCAAAACAAAAAATACCCAACCCATAATAGAGGCAACGGCGGCTGGTTGACCAAAAAGATCACTGAAAAACATAAAAAGGAAACTGTTGATACAATTCACTATCGAAATCATATAGTTCACAACATTGGTAGGCTTGTTCAAATAGGGTCCAGTGTATATCAAGAAAATAGTGTATGCCAAGTCAGCAATAAAGACAGGGATGACGGAAACTTTTCCACCAACTCCCCCGTTTCCTTGGCAAAATGCAATGAATATACCCTTGAATACGTTGTACGCCATGAGAACCACACCAAACCAATATTTATTTGCATGGAACATGGTGTAGCAGAAACCATATCTGTCTAAAATCTTACTGTCCCCAAACAATAAGGCGGCTGGGTTGTTGAACTTCCTGGTCGACTCTCTGCCGATTTTCAAGACATTTACAAACGACCAACCCAACACACCAAGCAACAAAATAATAAACAAGACTGCCAAAACCACAAGGGCCGGTGAATCAATCTGGGTGAACTCCCATAATGAGAAAATCACCAATTGCGTTGAACCAATGGCGACGTATCTTAATACCGAACCCTTGATCACATTGTGGAAACTTCCACGGAATGCAGTAAAGGATCGAGGGTTTATTTTCTTGAAACGCGTCAATAATATCACTATCGACTTCATCAATACAAGCAAAACAACCAACAAGTACCCAATCAACGCAAACCAGGTGTACCCTGTTGCAACGATCGATGTTGGTTCTATTTTGGAATTGTAACCAATTCTCTTGATCCCTCTCAAAACAATCAAGTTACGATTCGAACGTAAACCATAATCCAAGGTTCTTTTGGCAAGCCCGGATACGTAGTCCAAGGATCTCTTGTGTCTTTGCACCAATATTTGTTTCGTACTAGAAATGAAATACGTTGTTGGTGTACCTCCAGTCAGCTGCACGTACCATCTGAAAATGTCTTGCATAAACTGGATTCGAATCAACCCCATTGACCATGCTAAATTCTCAGACCACGCACTGGCGATAGGCGGCATTCTTTCCACAGCTTGCATGGACACAACAACCACGCTTTGGAAATAAAGGAAAAGCGACAACGAGTTGGCCGAGATGTGGGATGCTGCGTTGGAATTACCAAAAGTGGACAACATGGCTGCCACTATCAATCCCAAACCAGCGATACAAGCAGTTGCCCACTTGACCCCCGTCTGACTGATGGTCTTACCGTTGGAGAATGAGGATTGGATACAGGATAATAGTTCGCCAGAGTCTCTGTCCTTAACGATAACCTTCACCACTGCGTCAATATCCGGCACCTGGTAGGCGATTCCAGGGATTTGTTTGGTGTACTGGCTACTGATGTATTGGACAGATTCCACTCGCAAAGTCCCTGGGAAGATAGGACAGAACTGTTTCCAACCCAACGAACACAAATCGACATCCTTTTCGATGATGAGAAACCCATATGCATAGACTTGGATGTGTCCAAGGACGTAAGCACTAATATCTGTGGTCAAATCAAGCGAATATCGCAACGATCTGTCGTCGGGGTTGAATGTGACGTTAAAGTAAGTGGGTGAGATTTGTGAATTATCCATACATGTGACTAGCGATGTAGCTGAGAGCTTTCTTCTAGCTTCTGTGGTAGTGATCAAACTGGATAATAGTATCGTAACGAACGAAAGTAATGTAGTTGGGAGCATGATGGAATAGCTAATGAATAGTTACAATTAATTATAGTACAAGGGATACGATGAAAAAGGAAAAAAAAATAAGCCAGATCCGTTTTTATTAGCTGCTCCTGTAGACGTTGTATATCAGACTATATTACTTTTAGATATCGGGGTGGTTCAAACAAGAATATAATATTAACAACACCTGGAAGAAGTTTAAAAAAAAATTTTATTTTATTTTTTTGTTTTTTTTTTTTTCTTTGATTTTCTTATGAGAGAATGTATGGGAGTATGTGTGTAAACTATCCCTGCTGGTGTATGTGTGTGTGTGTCCCCTTGGCTAAGAAAAAAAATTCAACTTAAATTAAGAGAGAAGAAAAAAAAAGAAATTCTATTTTCTCTTGTGGTTATTCTATTATTGATTTATTTTTGCTTCGATTGCGTTTTCTCCTTGACCAGCGTGTTTCTATTTTTATCCCTCACGCGAATAGTACGTACAATTCATTTCCAACAATACAATACAATACAATAAATAAATAAGTAAATAAATAAATAAATAAAAAACCCCTACTGGTAGGTGGGTTTTGGTTTAAGCATTGTAAAAAAAACGCATACACAGCCTATGGTTCTTATTACCGATTATTCAACATACCGACCTATTTTAAAAATATGTACGTGAAACGTGACTTTGCGTGTAGATCATCCAGAAAACTCAAAAATCGCGATTCGAATTTTTTTTTTTTTTATTTTTCATTCTCTTTGTGTCTTAGAAGCATTGCCTCCTTTTACTATTTGTTATTGTTACTACTATTTGAACAACAATCTTCATAACATGTTTGTGGCATATTCTACCCTAACGCGAAATATGTAATTTTTAGGTAAAAATTCACGAAAAATACTTTTTGTACAACAACAACAACAACATACATCATAGTCAATTGTATTAAGCATTTCAGATTATTATTGAATATACTGAGGAGGGCTGTGGGGGAGGGGGGAATTGAGTGAGATCGCCGTGAACATGTACACAAACAAGGAATTATATGAATGAGCAAGCCACTGCAGAGTTGGAAACATATGAAATAGATATCTAGAGAAGAATAATTATTTACAATGTATATGATGAAATGTATACTGTAGACGCAGCGTGATGTCAGTAATGGATTGTATGGTTTGTAATTACTAGACTTTGACAATAACTAGTTTCCTTCAATGGCCAACCTCTGCCAAATAACTTACAAGTTCAGAGGTGTATTTTTATGACCATCACATATCTAGTCTCTTACATGTCAAACCAGTATGTACATCTAAATCTAATAGAACCCATCCTAGCTTACTTCGAGTGCTAGACTAATAAGAATACCACTACCTCAACCCACCTACTCATCATTAAAATCTAGAGACATATACCATCAGGATGCCATGATCGGTTCAAATGACCAGTATACCAACACCACGGAAAGGAACCATTCGTATAATACCTAACTATCGATGGTTTTCAACAGAGAGAAGTATATAATCTTTTAATAAGAATCAACACCCTTGAATGACTACAATTGGCATCTTTCTATGGAAAAAAAAATGACGCGTGATTGTTCATCACGTGATTCGATAAAAATATAACTCTAAATGATGCAGTGGAGTGCTCAATGTTTAGCTATGCAGATAATCAGATCAACTATTCTTTGGAAACTGCGTTTGGGTTGTTGAGACGTTGCAATTATTAGTTAGTTTTGTAAGAATTTTGCACAAATTTACCATTAAAATAAACAGGTTGTATGTGACTACGTTTACAATATCGATCAAACCAGTATATCTGAACTGAATTATCGATTCCTCTTTGGCTGAACATGACAATAACCACTGAGAGATTGCCATTGCAACGACAAAGGCAGCAACGAGAGCAATGTCGACTAAGTTGGTTTGCTCTTCTTTATTCTATGGTTCCTTGTATTTATTATTTTTTTGCCATCCGCATGTCGTATTTCGCGGCCATCATCTCAACCAATAAGGAACATCAAAAAAAAAAAAAAAATAAAAAAAAAATACTACGCAATAAAAAAAAGAGGACAAGAAATTGCGTCCCGGAGTATTATGTGGGTCACGGGTATTTTGTATTGAGAGCAAAGCAATTAGTACGTAAAGAATACCCTTTCCTTAAAGAGGGTCATGAATGCCAACTACTAGTAGAACCTCGGAATGGTCGGTGGCAAAGTTCAGGGTTTTATAGTACAGACCAGAGCTCAACTTGAACTCAGTGCATGTATTCCGGGGTTACTCATATGTAACGTGTCACATCCCGGAGTCACCAGGAATTTTACTTGGTGGGCATTAAGCGAAGCCAAAAAAAAAAAAAAAAGAAAATAATAATACAATGAAAAAGAAGCAAAATAATTCCGACGGGAATGGCCGATTTCCAAAAGCTCAGAATCAACAAAGGATTCAATGGACCATTTTATACACCAGTAAGTGTTACAACAGGAAGAGGGAAGAGCGGGGTTTCTTGTTCTCCTCCTCCTCCTCCTCCTTCGTTTCTCTTCTCACCCCGGGGGGGGGGGAATATTTGTTGACTGAAAATTTATTAAAAAAAAAAAGATGTGTTTTGTGGAAGAAAAGAAATCCAAGTCGATGAGTCCGTGCGACTTGTTTTTTTAGTCCTTTGTTTCAGTTTTTACAACCGGGGTCTGGGCTGCTGCTCGTTTTCTTTTGCTTTTTTTTTTTTTTTTTTTTTCTCTCACTCTCTCCAGCTCTCAAAACCACATACTACCCAATAAAGAACGGGAGAAAATTTTTTGGTTTAAGCTTACTATTTTTTTTTTCCTTTTCCTTTTTCCTTTTTCTCTTTCTGAAATCACTAATTGACCTGGCTAACTTGATTTAGAACCCAGTTTTAATTTGATATTGTTATCCAAATCCACAATGCTTACTGCTTTCAGAAGTGCTGTCCCCCGTGCACACCTTTTGAAGGTAAACATCCCAAAAACCACTTACACCCAATTAAGTAAACGTTTCCTCGCTACCGATACATTTTTGCAGGGAAACAACTCCAACTATGTCGACGAAATGTACGATGCTTGGAGACAAGACCCATCCAGTGTCCATGCTTCCTGGAACGCTTACTTTAAAAACATAGAAAAAGACAACATCCCACCATCCAAGGCTTTCCAAGCTCCACCAACCATCGTGCCTACTGTTTCCGGGGGCGCTGCCGGATTTTATCCGGGCCAAAGCCCAATATCCGAAGACGTTGTCACCCATTTGAAGGTGCAATTGTTGGTCCGTGCTTACCAAGTTAGAGGTCACCAAAAGGCTAAAATCGATCCATTGGGCATTTCTTACGGTGACAATACCAACGTCCCTAAAGAATTGACCTTGGAATACTACGGCTTCACCGAGCAAGATTTAGACAAAGAAATCACCTTGGGTCCAGGTATTTTGCACAGATTCGCTCAAGACGGTAAGAAAAGCAAGACCTTGAGAGAAATCATCGAAAACTGTGAGCAGACTTACTGTTCCTCTTACGGTATTGAGTACGTCCACATTCCATCGAAAGAACAATGTGACTGGTTGAGAGACAGAATCGAAGTTCCTCAACCTTACAATTACTCTCCAGATCAAAAGAGACAAATCTTGGACCGTTTGATTTGGTCTACTTCTTTCGAAGCCTTTTTGTCCTCCAAGTTTCCAAACGATAAGAGATTTGGTTTGGAAGGTGCCGAAGCCATTGTCCCAGGTATGAAATCATTAATTGATACCTCCGTCGAATACGGTGTTGAGGATGTTGTTAT
>JAKTVF010000273.1:0-11935 GCA_030557055.1 Candida tetrigidarum | reverse complement strand
GTTAAACAAAGTAAGAAAGAAAGAAAAAATTCCCAATTAAAAAAATTTTATGATAGGGAAAGAAAAAAAAAATTTCACTACTATTGTGAGAGAAAGTGAGAAAGTGAGAGAGAGACAGAGAGTGTTGGTGTGTGCGTGTGCGAGAATGAGAAGGTCTGCGTGAGGATAGAGAAGAAATTGTGCGCAGAGGAGAATGAGGGAGTGAGAGGGAGAGAGTGCCTAAGCCCAATTCCTCAGTGGAAATGATGAGTCTAGCGCGAGAGACTCGCCCCAGAGCAACAGAAAAACAAAAACAAAAAAAACGAACAACAACATACAAACAATTATGTGTGCGCAGAATACAAAAAAAAAGAAATCCAATAACCTGCAGGAAAATTTCAGGTGCTTGAGAGAAGCTCACAAATAGCAAAAACATGTGACCAGGGCTGAAGCCCTAAACTATTACACGACATTTTGACGACAAAAAATGTCGCGCCCGTTCCATGGTAGTGCCTTGAAATCGAAATGTAAACAAACCAAAATATTCTTCTCGAACAAAATCAAACAACAAAACAAGCAGAAAAATACCTACAATAATATTTATAAATACACACGTAAACCCAATTCGTAATAAACAAGAACAAAAGAACAACACCGTTACCCATGGACCACGAGAGTACACACGACCAGAATAACCAGTATGTCTATTGTGATCATCTACAATTTATGGACCAAATAAGGGAAAAGGAATCAAACTCGATACTAACATGTTACCAATTACAGAGTCGCATTGAAGATTGGGTTGATAGGAGATTCACAAATCGGCAAAACTTCACTAATGGTGAAATATGTTGAAGGATCATTTAATGATGATTATATCCAAACATTAGGAGTGAACTTCATGGATAAGAAAATACAAATAAAAAACACAACTATAACGTTTTCGATATGGGATCTCGGAGGACAAAAAGAGTTTACCAATATGTTGCCAATAGTATCCAACGATGCAGTAGCGATTTTATTCATGTTTGATCTAACAAGAAAGTCAACCTTGAACTCGATAAAAGAATGGTACAGACAAGTCAGGGGATTTAATAAAACAGCCATCCCATTCCTAGTGGGAACCAAGTATGATCAATTCATAGATTTATCTTTCCAAGACCAAATTGAAATCACACAACAAGCCAAAAAATTCGGAGCTGCCATGAAGGCACCAGTTATATTCTGCTCAACTAGTCATTCCATAAATGTTCAAAAGATCTTTAAAATAATATTATCCAAAGCGTTTGATTTGAAATTGAAACTAGATCAAATCGAGAATGTTGGTGAACCGATTTTAATTTACAAATAGAAATAGAAGCTACGTATTATTTTTTCGACATGATGTATCAATTTAGTTCTCTCCCGTTTCAACTTCCAAAGGCTTTTCCTTCCTTCTTTACTTACTTACTTACTTACCTACTTCCCTTAATGTTCAGTATATCTATATATATTTTTTAATTTGTAACAATTTAGATAATTTTGTGTGCGCGAATGTAGAGATTATTTCTAGCAGACTGCACGAAGAACAGAAAACAAAATAATCAAGTCAATTTGATAATCGAATAGGCAGAAAATATTGCATCACTCAGACAGTAACAGCATCCACAACAACATCAACAAGTATAATGAAGTGTGACAAGGGTTGGGATTTCAAAATAGTGAATGATGATAATAATAATGTAACTACGCAAAACAGAAGCGTACGAGGTTCTAGGTCTCAAAAGAAATCACGAGAGACTCAACGCACTAAGGAGAAGATTATCTTGATCAGACAAATTGACGGTGCAGAATTTAGAGTTGGAGATGCAATTGAAGTAACGACACATGCAAAACTGCCAAGCAATTCACTGAAGATTGGTATAATTAAAGAAATTCAATTTGGGATTAGTCAATTTATCTTAGTTCATGTTATTTGGCTATTAAGAACCAATGAGATCGAGAAACTTCCTCAAGGATTGGCTGAACAGAATGAGGTGTTCTTGACTCCCTACATCGAGGAACTAAGATATACTGATTTTATTGGTCTTATGAAGGTTTTATCAGAGAAACAATTCAAAGATATAGTTATTGATGATTCCAATTCGAACGATACGTTTCTATTGAGACGAATTACAGACGATGACGGGAATTTCAGTGACATATTCGACTACGAGGAATTACACGAGTTGATTTTGTCAAATCACAATGAGTTCACTGAGAAAATTAGAACTAAACTCGTACCAATTGAGTCCGGAAACCAAGTTGATAGTAATGGGTTGCCTCCAAAGACAAGGAGGAAGACAACTAGTCTCAAAAGTTTAGATGGTTCATCAAACAAGAATCAACAAGTCTTGTCACTGAAATCTAATAAAGCCAAGACAGCAGAGAGTAAAAGCATAAGTAGCACCACCACCACCACCAAAACCGCTGAAAAAGAAAACACTTCTCTCAAAAGAGGTGCCAGACAGGTCAAACGTCAGAAGGATCCAGAAGCTGAAGACGAGGAATCTGAGGAGGAAGAAGACGATTCTGGTTCGCAAAGTGATTATGTTGCAGATGATGGCGAACTAGAAATTGAATCAGAAGAAGTGGATGATGACGACGACGACGATGATGTGGATGTGAATGGTGTTGATTCAGAAGAAGATGAAGAGTTTGGCGCGAAACGGAAGAGAAGAAAGAGTTCCCCTCGAAAAGGTAAAACTACATCGCCTAAACGGAAATCAAGACAACCAGAGAGTAGAGACAATGAAATTGAAGAATTTTATTCTGCTGTAACCCCAACCAAGAAGATCAAGTTTACCACCTTGGATAGGTCTGCATTGCCCGTATTTTTATCGCCCACAAAGAAGGTGCCAGATGGGTTCACTGACCCAACATCAAATGCCTTTAAAGAGATGAAGCAGAAATTACACACCTCCCAAAAATTGAATGCATTACCGGGCAGAGAGGACGAGTTTGCCATGATATATATGAATTTGGAATCTGCAGTCAATGAGGGGACAGGTTGTTGTGTGTATGTGAGTGGTGTTCCTGGGATGGGGAAAACAGCAACTATCAAAGAGGTGGTTCAACAAATGACCGATTCTCAAGCTACGGGAGAAATCAAACCATTTAATTATTTGGAATTAAACGGGTTGAAGTTATTGAGTCCGAATGTTGCCTACGAAATGCTTTGGGAGCACATCAGTGGTCACAGGGTCACAGCATCGAACGCAGCAATACTATTGGAACAGTATTTCAGAACCAACAAACCTGATAGAAAACCGTTGGTTGTTTTAATGGATGAGTTAGATCAAATTGCAAATAAGAAACAGAATGTTATGTACAATTTTTTCAACTGGCCAACATATGAGACTTCGAAACTAATTGTGATTGCCGTAGCTAACACCATGGATTTACCTGAAAGAGTCTTGTCGAACAAGATCTCATCTAGAATGGGGTTACGAAGAATACAATTCAAGGGGTACACTTTCAAGCAATTGGAGGGCATCATTTCACATAGATTAGAAATGATTACCAATAATAATAGAAGAAAAGTTCGTATATCGTCAGACGCAATAGGTTTTGCTTCCAGAAAAGTTGCCAGTGTGAGTGGTGATGCGCGTAGAGCCTTAACAATATGTCGAAGAGCCGTTGAAATCGCCGAGAAGCAATATTTTGACGATCATAATAAAAATCAAACCAATGCAACTAGTAAGGGCAGTGAAAATGACGAGGAAGAAGGAGAGCCATATGATGTTTTAATTTCGCACATATCTGCAGCTATCAATGAGACTGTGAATTCACCACTAGCCCAGTTCATTGCCACATTACCATTTGCATCTAAACTAGTACTTGCATGCATATTGAGAATGTCGAGAAGAACCGGATTGGCAGAGAGTAAGCTAGGTGATGTGATTACCGAAATAAAAAATTCCCTTATCATGTCAACCGATTCGAAACAAAAGAAAACTGGCGAGCTAGACATGATGGATATATTATTCTCTGATAAGATATTTAGAGATGACCTGAGTATGAACTTGAGAATCCATTTCTTTAAACAGATTGTCACGTCGTTGGTTGAAGCTGGTATAATTGTTTTGCAATCGACTGCTGGGGAAAGATCCAAATTGGTTCAATTAAATGTATCTGAAGACGACGTCGTTTCTGCATTGAAAAAAGATGGCCAGGTGATTAATTTTCTTTAGGTTAATGTTCTGTACATACAAGTTAATTTAATGCAAAATTGCAATTCTCGAACCAAGAAGCAAATGAGTGCTGCAATGCTCATCTCACAAAACCGCCGCGCCAAAATAAAAATAAAATAATCATAAAAAAAAAAAAAAAAAAAAAAATAGCAGTAAAGAACAAAAAAATTATTCATTTCCAATATCAGATTAACCCACACAAACTATACAACCCAACTCCTCGCTAAAATGAGTACACAGATTGACCCAACCGACTATGTCGAGGTAGAGAATGGAACTTTATCATTTGAAAATCCAAAGCAGCAAGCAAAATTCGAATTAGGTGTATGCATGGCCATTTACAAATGGGAAGAATTGACAACGGCAGTAGATAACAACTGGGGAGGCCCCAAATCATCCGAAAAGAGAGATTGGATATCTGGGGTTGTTATTGATTTGTTCTCTGAATCCAATATTGTTGATATCCAATTAATTGAAGAAACTTTGTTATATGCCATGGTTGATGAATTTGACACACAAATTGATAACGATTCTGCTTTGGAAATCGGACATTTGATAATTAAACTTTATAGAGACGTTATGATTGAGAAGTATGCCTTGATTGATGACATGTATGAAAAATGGCAAGCCAAACAAAATTCTAAGAGTGTTAATAAAGTTCACGTTGAAAATGATCCAAATAATCCAGATATCAGCGATGATGACGAAGATGACGAAGATGAAGATGAAGATGAAGACGAAGATGAACATGATCATGGTCATGACCATCAACATCATGATGGAATGGACATCGACGAACCACAACTAGCTGGACCAATAGTCGATGACGATGGGTTTGAATTAGTTCAAAGCAAAGGTAGAAGAAGAAAGTAGATAAACGGTGTATTCTACTCTACAAATATATATATACAATAATAATAGATAGGTTTTTAATGACAATAAAAAAATTTTTTGTAATTTGTGGTGTTGATACAACTAACTTGTGGAATTTCTCGGTGTGTTGCTTCTACTTCTATTCAATGTATTCAACGAATGCAAACTGGTGACGGAGTTTCTATAAGGTCTTCTTTGGAAGTACATTTCTTGTTCTTCAAGGGGTGTGGACAATCCTGATGGTAATGGTGATGCACCGACTGATCTTATGTTTGGAGCATTATTAAATCTGAATTCATTAAATCTTCTAGTCATATCATTCAAACTACCTGGAGTAGAAGGCACGGCGTGGTTAGAAGGATGATTGATTGGAGTTACATTGCCATTTTGACCATAGCTACTGAGTTTTGAGTTCAAACTGGCAAGGAAACCACTACCAGAACTGCTCTCGACTTTGAAAAGCTTGATGTTGGTATCAGACCAGCAGTTGACGTTGGTCAATGAATTGTTCACCCATTCTAAATCTTTGTCTACATTCCCAGTTGAATCATTCCCGTTGGAGCTGTCAAGTTTTAAGAAACTTGTCCAATTCAGTGACAACTTGCTAGTTATGTTCTTAACAATTTTGTAGTTGTTGGCGTTGGTCCCTGAGTATGTTTTAGCCAGTTCGACAGTGTTATAAATTTGACCGTAAAGCAAGGAAATATACCAGCCCAAGGATAAATGGTTCCAATTAAACCTTAGCAAATCAATAGGGGTATCGGGAAGTAAATCATATGGCACTTGGGATTTATTCTCTTCGACAACTTTACTGAAATCGGCGCTGGAAATACGCTGAACAAGTTCGAAACTGTCAACACTTGAACCCTGCACTCGAGACCAAACTTCATTCAAAACGACCTTTAAATGTGGGATAATGATGGTTAATATAACGGCAAGCGAATCAATACCAGCCCAGGTTTTGCCCAATGGACTGTCTTTTTTCATTTTTTCCCTAGCTTTAGCTGACATTCCAGTAGGTAATGACGGTCTCAAGGAAGCTTCTATACTTTCCGTTTCTGACATGCTAGCATTTAGTGGTTCTTCGTACTTGTTTGTCGGAATTGGAATGGATTTCACAGTAGAATTGTTGTTGTTGTTGCTGTTGGCGTCGTTATGGTCTGTATTGAAATAATCCTGTTCTTGCTGGTCGTCATCACATGATTCATCTTCCAGGTTGGCTGGTTGCTCTTCAATTTTATCATCAATTTTGGTTAAAGAGTTACCTCTGAAGAAGACCCCAGAAAAACTGAAAATCGTATTCCACAATTCGTCGTAGGTTTTCTCATTCTTCAATATACAAAACAACAACATTCGAGATGATGCAGGGAATTTCAACACCGCAGAGGATACGGCTCTAACCAATAAGGCAACGATATCCGCATGAAACTCTTTTTCCAAGATGAAATCCCGTCTGCTTAACGTAGCAATCACTTGCGTTATTAACGACGATGCTTGGTATGACAATCCACCACGTGGGTTGGCATTGTTGAGTTTCTTTGCTCTATCGTTAGTTAAAGTAGATGAATCGTCTTCCGTTGATACAGGAGGTATTAAGTTGTATAATATTTCAATCATTGTCTTTAACAACAATTCTGGTAACGGTGTGGAGTTCGAAATATAAGATGATGCAGGCGTTTGTGGCGAACACGACGGATCATTTAATAACATGGTACAGATCTGACCCACCAAAAAGTCTCTTGTTGTTATAGGAGTGATTGATAATTTATAACTAGTAGGCAATGCATTGTAGAATTCAAGTTGTGCTGGTGATGAGGTGAATGGTTTGAATAGAAGGTCTAAGTATCCATTATCTTGATTGGAGGACGACAAATACAACAATAGGTACGCACATACAAATACCAAGTTCTTGTATTGAGTTTTGCCATGGTATGCAAACACATAGTAAAGTAAAATCATCATCAATTCCAGGAGATATTTTTTAGCAATGATGGCAGCAAAGTTCTTGTTACTTTGGAGCAATTCCCAGATCAACATAGCAGCTTCTGTACTCCAGAGTGATGGCTTGTTGCCTCCACTCCCAGGTTTTAAGATCGCAAATGCATCCAGCTCTTGATCCCTTGCATTCATCAACGGTGCTCTCAAAATGTTGATCAATGAAGATGCGATGAATAACAATTCATTTTCTTTGTGAATCTTCCCCATGTAAACCCTAGCCATGTTGTATGGTTTTGCCACCAATCCTCCGTCTGATAAAAACTTCAATTCCGATTTTTGAGGTAGTGGGTAAACAACCATTAATGTCAATAACTGAAAGGAATAACTTGTGCACAAATGTCGTACTTCACGATACTCTATTTGGTCAAAGAATAATCCGCTTTCCGAGGGGGAGGATCTTGATGAACGGCAGGATAAGTTCAACAATGACGATACCAAGGTCAATAGCTTTATTCTTGGGGTGACAGATACCAATAATGTCAAAAATTTTGATCCTTGTGTCGTGACATTAGACACCGATTGATAAAATGCCGTTGAACAAAGTGTAATCAATAATCGCAATACTTCCGATCGGTTACTATCAATTATTAGGTTAGGTTCTTGGTATTTTGAGGAGTTTCCAATACCGGGCTCCCACACACTTAGCAACCTCTTTTCAGCAGTTTTGGGCCTGCCTGTGGCTGCAACAGTGAAGTTCTCGATATACAATAGGTCAACCAAACTCGAAACCAAATTTACCGCTAGACAATCCTCAATGTGCTCAGGCTTTATTTGTGGTTTTACGGGCTCAAAGTCCTCGTCTTCATCAGCATAAGGTGTATACTGTAATCTTCGTAGACAAGCAATGGGATCAAAATCGTTGTTCCAAAATATCTCAATTTCCAAGTCGTTACTATAATTCTCGAGTTCAAAAATAAAAGGCAATAATTTGTTTAAAAACCTTATGCAATTTAACAATTCTATGTTCTCACTGGTCTTGATTCCAAGTGTTGCTGATTCCTTGGCCGCATATATTATTTTCTGGCATAGCTTTTGCACAAACCGAATGATATTCATCAAGTTTTGTCGGATCGTTTTTTTCACATCTTCGACTGAAATGACCTCATACACATCATTGGCACAAGTAGGTTCTTTCCAGAATCGGTTCCAAAACTCAATGTTCTTGTCGTCTATAGGGATTACATGACCCTGACTTAGTTTTAAGAAATGAGATCTAAAGTTTACCTTGTCTTCGGAATTTCTCATCTAGAATAAAATAAGCCCAAAAAAATTAAAAATTAAACCTAGTAATAATGATAATTACAAAATAGGGAGATAGGGAAACAATGCAGATTAGGAAAGTAGATGGTGGGCAAATCTAACTTCTAGAATTATGGGTTTAATGAAATAGCAAGTCTAAGTGGGGTTTCAGTTCGTTGGGTTTTATTGGTACCCTCTTTTTTTTTTTTTTGTTTGTTTCTTTGTAATGAAAACTTTTGCGTTTGTTAGTACGAGTTTTTCTTGACTTTATATATATCGATTTTGAGTGAGGTGTCTCATTCCGAATAAATATCTGCTTATTACCGAACAAATAGTCTCATAACCGTTGATAACCTCTCATTTGTTCCCAGTTCCCTGACAATCACAATTAATGAGACCCCCATCTTGTCGGAAATGGTAGTCCAAGGTTTCTACAAAACTAGGAGTTGGTGTTTGGGATTGATTTTAACTTAGAGTTGTATTTTAGAGGCTCGGAATTATATTTGGTTCACAACTTGTCTCACACTCTTCAACTATTTTCGAGAACAATACCTGCGTGTGCGCGTGCGTGTGTGGGTGGGTGGTCCCACTGTGACATCAGATCATACCTTGTCTATATATTACCAAACTTCTATACAAACCACCTATGGGGTTCAGTCTAGCTTATCCTATTTCTCTTTGTTTTTGATCCTCCATCCTCTTGTTCTTCATGATAGTCATCTGATTCACGTCTGGTTTTGGCACCAGCTATAGGAGCATATCCGACGTCCACGTGCATACCTGCACCATATTTATTATCATCATTATTGTATTCGTCGTCATTGTTGTTGCCTTTGTGGTGTCCGTTTTCGTCTATATCATCGATCATGTTGTCATCATCATCCAAATCATCAGCTTGTCCTATGTTATGAATTGCCTTTGGTTCCACATTATCCAAATCGTCCGGAATTGTTTGCGAAAAGTCCAATCTCGGTAGATCATTATAACCCTGTACAATGTTATTGTCATCATCATCACCATCACTATCGTTAGAATACATGCTGGCAATGTGGGAAGTTGCATTATAAATATCTTTCAAAGCCGAACTTATATTGTTGAATAATGGATTGGTATGCCTGTTGATCTCTGGGTTCATCCTAATCGTTATATAGTTTCCTATCACATCGTTAGCTTCTATGTTTAGGTATATGAAGTCTTGGCTGAGACCATGGAATATTATGCTTGGATAGGTTATTTCAACACCTATATGGTTTTCATTAAACCATAATATCACGCTGCAATTCAAAACAAATAAAGAAACAGAAGAAAGGTTCCAATTGGGGAGTAGCACATCTGATGAAATCCTGAAGTTGTTGCCCCCACAATAGATCACAAATTTATCTTCTTCTATAAAGTTTGATTTTGGAGATGATGATTGATAAACAGTGTATGGGATTGTATTTTCGATATTTGGTGGCTCCTGTATTAGCCTCACAGGCTGACTCATTTTTTTTGTTTTGTTTTGTTTTTCTATTTGGATCTATGAAGTCGAACTAATGGTGGTAGTTTATATTCTATATTGCTGACGTTAACTGAATGGTAGTGGTTACATGATTTCTTATTTCTTTTTTTTTTTTTTTTTTTTCATATTTTTTATTTTTCTTCTACTTTTTCAAACACCAATTTTTTTTGTTTGTAAAGAACGTGGTGGACTGATATTTTTCTTATCGAAGATACCCTTTCTAATGCAAATACCAGGAACTTACAATGCTACACTCATTAGAGGTATTTATGAACATTGAACACAGCAGGGGAGGAAGGGAGATGCAATACACGTGTATTAGCTTGATGTGTCGTAAGTTCTGAATTTCAATGAACAGTTTCTTTATTGGTAGCACCGATTACCATACTACCCTCAACCTAACAAGAACTATATTCTGTATCACAAGAGCTCCTTAACGAAGAGAAGGCTCTTCAAAGTCTACAATATCTACAGTATTATATTATAAAACACCCTTTAAAATATTTTCCGTTTTTTATATATATTAACATGTAAAGTAAGAAAATATTCTAGAAACCTAACATATTTTTTTTAATATAAATGCTTGCCCTGAGTAATATTTTTTTAAAATACAAATTGAGTTTGTTTATGAGGGGGAGTGAAGTTTGTTGATAATGTACAAATGAAACAAAATACAAAAGTAAGAAAGTAAAACCTCCTTAACGGTAAGATTTTTGGAATCTTGCTCTGGCACCACGACCACCGAATTTCTTTGGTTCCATTCTTCTGGAATCAGCAACCAATAAGGTCTTGTCGTAAGAAGCAAAGATTTTCTTCAATTCGTTTTTAGAAGCTTCGTCAACGTATTTTTGGTGGTAAGCAACTAAACCTTTAGCAATAGCTTGTCTGATGGCGTAAACTTGAGAAACGTGACCACCACCGGTGACTTTAACTCTGATGTCAATACCTTGGAATTTGTCCAAACCAGCCAAAGTCAATGGTTCGTAAACTTTGAATCTTAAGATTTCTGGTTGGACCAAAGTGATTGGAGAACCGTTAATTTTAATTAAACCTTTACCGGCTTTAACGTGAGCAACGGCAGTAGCAGTCTTTTTCTTACCGAAAGTCTAAAAATAAAAAAAGAGAAAAGATGTTAGTATTCATTGTTTCATGATGAGATCTGGATAGAAAGGATATTTGAGAGTGTGTAGGACACATGGAATGTATGAGTGTATATGACAGCCATATTGAAGAAAATACATCATCCATATCCTGGAACTGATTTGAGTCTTGATTTCCTTATGTTTCAACTTAAACTTATGTCTGTTCATTCCTTTTGTTTTTTTCACTTTAACATTATTCCACTCATCTTGACTCTTCGTCATTCATTGGGTCTCTTTTGGTGTTTGATTCAATAATCTCTCCTCCTTCTCATATTTCCCTATCAATATCTCCTTATATATCTCTCTCTTTTTGTATATCCCGTTTTTATATTCTCGATGTACATACTTGAACGGATTGGGTGGACATTGTGTTGATGCTTAAACTTAGTAATGAAAATGTATCAGAGGTTCAAAAATTTTTGTTAAACTATCTTGAAAAAAAAAAATTGTAAAACTTTTGTTAATGCGTGCGAATTGGTGAGACAGTTTGGCGTGTGCGTGAGAGAGACAAGTTACACCAAAAAAAAATAGTAAAAACCAAATTGGTGTGTATATTTCGCACACTCATCCTACATAGTTAAGAGGAGAAAAAAACTTCCTGTACAGTATTAGGGTTACAGACCTAGGTTATGTACAGTACACAGTTCGCACTCCATCTCCCTTAACTATGCGAATCCACACAGTTAATTTTTTTTTTCCCATACTAACGGGAATTACTCTCTCATCTACACGCACACACACACCCTCGCGCACGAACACACAAACACACACACACTCACGCACTCATTCCTCTCAAACCAGGTTTTCGCACTATCGGTTTCTCACTTTCACTCTCACTCTCACTCTACTCACACTTTGAAAAATTTTCTTACATTTTAGAAATTTTTTTGTAAAGACTTGATACATCGACAAGTTTCATCACCAGACAACAACAATGGCTATTGCAAAGAACTTACCATTATTGAACAACCACTTCAGAAAGCACTGGCAAG
>JAKTVF010000272.1:0-11964 GCA_030557055.1 Candida tetrigidarum | reverse complement strand
TTCTTGCAAATAACCATCTGGTCTGATTCCGTGTTCTTGTGAGTACAATTCCCAACATGCATTACCAATTTGACAACCGGCTTGACCGACTATAAGAATATGTATATGTTAGTAATCAGAACTCAATAATGAGAGTTGATTCGATGGATTCGATGGATTGATTGATTGGTTGGTTGGTAAATATAGTAATTGTTGAATAACTTTTTTTTTTTGTTCAGTTGACGACGTGTAACACGATTTTGGTTTTCTTTCTTGATCTGTTGAGAAACACATTTGGTGATAACACCAATCCAATCCATTCAACCCCTTGGTGACGAATAAAACCTTGACATACCATTAATACTAATAACTTCTCTCATTGTTGATTGATTCGATTAAAGATAAAATAATACGTGTTATGTATATATATAAAAACAAAATCACACACTATTTTGAATGTTGTTTATGAAAGTGAGTGAGAAAAAAAAACTCGCTACGCAAATTTTTTGATTTGTTTACATTTCGAAATTTTTTTTTTTTTTTTTTTTGGTTTTTATTAAGGATAATCGTGTACAAAATTCAAAAATATAAAAAAATCGCTTGCTTCGTGTAGAAAGTAAACAAAGCAAACAAAACAAACATACACTAAATTTTACAAACCTACATATGATCTCAACTTGGCAAAGAAACCTTGAGGTTTGGATTTCAATCCTAATTTGACTTGCAAGTCTTCACTGGCGTCATTTAAAACATCACCAACCGATCTTTCCCAGTTAATGTCGTTGTAACCAGTAAATAATTTGTTTTGGAATGCGGCTAAATTAACCAATTCACGACGGTTTAAATAAGATAACCATTCGTAATTGTAACCAAAGGATCTAAGATAAGCTTTCAAATCAGCGTTTGAAAATGCTCTTACAACATCATCCCACTTGGAATTGAGCTCCTTTTCGGTGTCCTTTGCAGTATTGTAGATCTTGTCATTGAACAATGTCACGCCGTAAAAGACTTTATTGAGAAAACCATTGACATATCTACCGAGGATAGATTTGTACTTGAGGTATCCTTTGTCAAAGTCTTTTTGTGCCTGTGCAGCTTGGGCATCAACGTCAGCTGCAACTTTGGAGACATGTTTTTTAGCTTGGTCATATTGACCTTGCACATCAGCAGCTGCTTCGTCATACAGTTCAACGATTTGGGATTCAATGGATTCGTAGCTGGATCTAACGTCGTCGGCAATTGACTTACCCTGTTTGTCAGCTTGATCCTTGAGTGATTGGTATTGTTTCCCAACTTTCTTGCCGTAGTTATCGACTTCTTCATTGGCGTCAATAATAACTTTGTTGGCAGCGTTGACTTGGTTGTCGAATGAAGCTTGGGCACCATACCACCAATTAGTCAATTTGTTCCATGCACCGCTCTGCAACTCATCAATGTCCTGGCTCAATTTCTTGGTCAATGAATCAACATACTTTTGACTTGAAGTGTGGGCGTCTTTGAGGAAAGCAGCAATATCATTCTTTCCCTTTTCCAAATCATGCAAAAATCCAAGGGAGTATTTGTAAGATTCTTCTTCAACTTGGTCCAAGGCATCGGCAGCCGAAAATTTAACTTTGTTGTAGCTTTCCTTAGCTGCTTTACTACCCAGGTTATAATATTCTTGGGCAACTTTGAATCCCTCATTAATTTGATCTTCAGTCAACTTCTCGTAGTCTTTTGAATTCAAATTCTTTTCCAAATATTGTCTGTAACCGTTGATATCTGGAGTGTAGAACTTAATTTGCAGCTCGATGTTGTTGTAGATATTGTTAGCGCCTTTCTTTAAGTCTTCAAATTGTTTCTGGAAAGCTGAAACCAAGTCCTGTCTGGAACCTTCGATTTGTTGACCTTGATCTTGCAACCACTGTTTAATGGAATCAGTGGAGACATCGTCAACGACCCACGCATAAGTTTCAGTGTAAATAGGGTCAAACTTGTGTTTCTTGACCAACTCAATCAATTGACGCTTGGAGGTGAAAATGGAATATGGCACTCTTCTGACATCCAAAAATTCACGCAATTTGTCTTTAGACCAGTTGTTGATACCGACAAAGAAAGTGTCGTTAACCCATTCATTGACCTTCTTTTTGTTTTGTTCCCCTTTGGTAACCCATGGTTGGTATTCCTTTTCGGTGTCAGCTAACCAGGTCTGGATATCATCTAACAAATACTTCTTATAGGTTTGAGCAATTTTGACCAACTCACCCTTGGTCAACTCCTCAACATAAATACCTGGTTTGGTGTCGATAATTCCGTGCAAGTACAACCATTCACGCAATTGACTGTAGTTCCATGTTTCGAAAAATTCATCTTTAACCTGGCCATATTTGTCAAAAATGGACTTGTCAAATAAATCCAAGGAATTGAACAACGATTGTTTGGAGTCTCTGATTGAATTGGTGGCTTGATAACTGAATTCCTTTAATTTGTCAATCAAGTCCTCGCGGGAAGAATGAGGTTTGAATTCAACTCCGTAGTTCTGCAACCACTTCTTCAAGTCGTCGGTTGACCAAGAGGATTCGTATAACCAGTTACCAGGATAAAATGTCGAGCCCAGGTTGTCTTTAGCAATTTTATCAAAGTTTTTCTTGATAGTCTTGATCAAGTCTTCTCTGGAGTCGTCTTTCTTGAAGGAAACGCCATTCTTTGACAACAAGTTCTGCAAATTGGTATTTGGCCAACTGTCAAAAATCCATTCCTTGACAGAATACTTGCCATTGTCTTTGCTACCAAATAAGTAATCGAAATTGAAGAACTCAGGACCTTGGTCGGAGTGAGTTTGTTTGATGAACTTCTGGTATTCTTTTTCCAAATTTTTAGCTTCTTTAGTTGCTAAACTGATCAACTTTGGATTATCCAAGTTTTCATTGAATGAGACCTTTCGTTCTCTCAAGAATTGCTTTAAATCGCTATTTGACCATTGGTCAAACCCATAATTTGCCAAAACAGGGAGGATCAACAAATACAACCATAATACAATTGAGACCAACATTTTTGCTTGAATAAAGTGTAGTTAGTCAATTCGTTTCAAGTAAATAATAATAATAAGAATAATTATCTCGAATGAAGAAAGACATTTGAAAAAGTCTGGACGACACGGGGAATCCCACTATTTAAATGCACATGAATGTCATAGCAATCTAGAAAAACTTACATTGCTATTTAGCATTAATTTGGTTTTTAAGGGATTGTGAAAGTGTGGGTGTGCAACCACGCTAATTGTGGGAGCAAAACAACAATAAAAAAAAAAAGGAAAAAAAAAAAAACATGCTGATTTCGTCTGTGGAGTTGTGGAACGCTGTGGAAGAATTAGCAATCTTAACTATCCGAAACCCCAAATTTTATTTCAAAAAAAAAAAATATGTTTCTAGATTGCTAATATTGGTCGGAAGACGACTATGGTTACGAGATTGTCAATTTTCATTTTTTATCCTGATGTATTTTTGTTTGGAAGTTCTTCTGATTTTGGAAACGTCATAGAATTGTTGTAGCTTACTTAAAAAAGTGGGTGCAGTTACAATTTCCCCATACCAGAAAAATAAAAGCCTAATATCACAAGGAAAGAGTGAGTTTGCAACTTCTGTTTTTATTGTCTTCTTCTTGTCTTTTTTTTTGATTTATCAGACTGAGTTGTTCGTAGTATTACTTCATTCCTTATTCAACCATAAGTACATAGTAGTGATGATTTCTTGATTGTAGATTAAAAAAAAAAATGGTTTTCCAAAAAAGAAAGGAATCACCTGAATCCGTTTCCTCCCTATCCGTTCTACATAAAAATACCCGACCTTCATGTCCCTGGTCAGAACTACTGCATCAAATGTGTCGGATTGTTCAAACACATCCAAGTACATAGAGCTTCAATTACAGAATGACCGAATGTTCAGACAACTAAGTTATGGACATATCGCGTACGACATTAACGACTTGAACCAGATGAGAGAATCGATATACACCAATCAAATGCTTAAGCACAATATCAAAATCAATCACATCATGAGCTTGGAACGATCACGTTTTAGATTGCACCCCACTCAGAGTGTCAGCACCCAAGAACTGCTGCGCAACAGCAACTTGTTGTCCGCCAACAACAATCTGGTCTCAGAGAAGGTAGAGTACGTTACAAAATATCAGTTGGTTGACTGCAAACTTGTTCAAAATCAAACACCCCCAAGCATAACCCACATTTCTATACGGCGAAGAATCAAACAACTACTAGAGAAAAGGACAAGTAGGACCAGTGTCCAATTAGCTAACGTCACTAACAAGGAGGAGACAAGTATCGAATTGAACCATGCACATAGAGAGTTCTTGCGACACGAACTAGAACGAATACGAACTGCGATTCCCTAAACAAAAGAAAAAAAAGAATACCCGATGGATGCTTTCCGGGGTTAATTATATTATATACACACCCCTCCCCATGTAAGGTAGTTTCGGAGTAGTTTAAATATATATGCCTTTCCCACTCCTGTTACAACCAACATCCGAACCCCGTTTTCGGAAGTATAATTGAATCGGTTGGAAACGATTTACAAACTCATCGATAAGATCGACAAACCATTATTCTCCATACTCATCAGAATTTCCCTGTCATCAGAAAACAGAAAAGGTCATGTGACAACAACATTTTACAATTATTCAGAATGTTTTGCATTGCCTTTTGTTTTGTAGCTGTGGAATGTAAAGCAAACAAGCTGAAACGAGAACGAAAAATGTTTCGCATTGTTACAAGTAGTAGTAAACTCAAGTGCGTTCGCAACATCGAATTAGTATTTCTTTTTTTTTTTTTTCTAGTACTTGTTTGTTGTTGTTCCGTAATCCTAACATTCACTATTCAAACATGCCAACCTGTTTAATTTGCAAACCCATGTTTTGCCAGAAGAATGTACACGTCAATCCTTAGACAATAATTTTCCTTTTTTTCATTTCCATTTAAATAGTACAAGTGTAGATGAGAAATTGAAAAATGTCGAAAAAAGCAAAATAAAAGGATCATCCTTCAATCTTCCATCTTCTACCACCCACCCATCCCACCTTAACTATGAAATTGTTCAGATCAGTATTGTTGGCTGCTGCTCATACTCAGATAGCGCTCTCCTTTGTTATCAATAAAATTGACTCCTTCGAATTCACTGAAACCTCTCCATACAAATGTTGGAAGTTTGACGAAATCCATGGTGATACCGAGTTCAAGTTCGACGTGAACAGACTCCAACTAGGCCAGGAATTGCCATTGAACGTCCATGTCAACGTGGAGCTGATGCACTTGGACAGAGACAAAGGACAAGAAGATTTTTCCATCCAGAAAGACGCATACACCTTGTTTGAAGACGATATCAAAGACAAAGACATATTCGACGTGTCAATTCACGTACCAGGAGAGTACTGTGTCCTGTTCAACGAAAACTCCAAGCACCAAGGTTCCTTTAATGCCAAGATGGATATTGTTGAAAAAATCGATCCTATCAGAGTTGCCGATGAAGCATTCAATCACCGTATCACTGCTCTTATCGGTGCTTTAGTTGTTGCTGGTCTCGTCGCAAAGTACAACATCAGGAGTTTGAATGATATGTCACCAATTTCCAGAAGACTCTTTGTCCTTGTGGTTTTGCATTTCGTATACAACGTTGCTTTATGTTTAATCACCGACCCAGCCAGAATTGTGTTTTTCAAAAACACCGTTGGTAGTCTTTTGACATGTTGGAACACGTATGTGACAATCATGGTCTACTTCGGTAGTGGGTTTAAAAACCTTGGCTACAGAGTTCCATCAAACATGGCTTGGATCAAAAGAGCTATCATGGCTGCACTTGTCATTACCACCACCGTGTCAACCTCCGTCTTGTCCAACTCAGTTATTAAAAAGAGTATCATGTTGAATGGAGAATTGCAAGACGTTTACTTGCACAAAAACAACGGACCATTTATCCTGCACCCATTCCTCCAATCCCTTGTCAATGGCGTGGTTTCGATTCTTGGGGTTGCTCTCTTGGTATGTGTTGTCGTTCTCCCATTCATCTACGGGTTTGTGATCTACAACAGATTCGGCAAAACAGGTGAATACGTCAACCAGAAATTGATGAAAAACACCTTGTTGTTCCATGGTGTTTACGCTTGGTTCATTGGCTCAGTTTTATACTACTTCTTTGACTTTATGAAATTGTTTGAAGAATATGTTCCTGTGGTTATCATGTTTGTCATTTGGTTCTCTGAAAGACCATATGTTGCATTGAAAGGATTCGAAGATTTCGGTAGCTTGAACGGAATCAAAGAATTCTACTTGTAGTAGTGATATAATATTTAGGTGAATCAAATACAGAAGAAACTAAAAAGAAATAAGCAAATACCATATTGTAAAAATGTACAGCGTTTCCTCTCTTCCCCCCACCCCCTTATTTTGCAACACATCAACTTTTCTTGGATACAAACCTTGAACGGGAAAATTAATTGGACCCCTGTATGTCATAGTCTTCTTACTTGGCAAAGAAGAGGTATACGTGGCGCGCGCCGAAAGGAGAGAATCAAGCACACGGTACTTGCAAACCATGGAAAATGTGTTCCGTACTTGCGATCTGCGATCCTCAATTTTAAATCATTAAATTTATAACATTTTCGCTTGTAACATTTTCCAACATACAACATAGAGATTTGAAAAAATTAAAAAATATTTTAGAAACTCCTTTGTTCAAATGATATCTATGGCTTTTTTGGAATTTCCCCACAGCAACTATTTAAGGGAAGCGATGTTCCCATGAACTAGGGGGGTTTCCACTTTTTTTTATATTCTTTTTGGTCAAATTCAACAACATCGTTACATTTCATCATCCCTTTACCCCATAAAATGAAGTTACGTACCCTTATTCCATTGCTAGCCTTGCAGTTGAGATTCATCTCTTGTGAACACTCCCATCTCCTTAATTCAGTCCAGGTGTTGGAGTTTGATGAAGCCAAAGATGAACAGTGTTTGACTGTGCCACATCTAGACAGTAAAACTAAATTTGACATTGAAGTCGAAGGTATCGAGAACCAAGAGTTGCCCGTCAACGTCATATACAACTCCGATCCATTGTCTTTTGATTTTGCTAATGCTAAGGACAGACACGAATTGGAGCTGAACGTTCACTCTACCACGGTTTTCGAAGGTGTTTTCCGAGAAAACGGGATCCAGAGTGTCGATATCTACAAACCTGGTAACTACTGTATTAGTTTCAACAATGACTCCAAGTTTATTGGTCATTTCAAAGCCAAGGCTAAATTGATTGAAGAGATCTTCCCAATCACCATCAAGAAGGAGATCAAGAAGGCTGCCACCAAGGCAATTTTTGGTGTTCTTGTACTTGCTGGTATCGCATACAAATACAATATCATGAGTGTCAGTGACTTCAAGGATGCCACTCCAGTGTGTCAAAGCTTGTTGCTGGTATTGTTTGTTGAGATTGCTTGTTTCACTACCATATTTCTTTTGGAACTGTTATGTGCGTTATTTCCTAGTGGATACATCTACTTGATAGTGGAAAACTACATCAAACGTGCATTGCACACCGTGCAAGAATGTTGGAAGACGTATGCCATTGTCATGGTTTACTTTGGCAGTGGATACAAGAACTTGGGGTACAAAGTACCATCCAATATTCCAATTGCAGGAAGAGTTTTCATGGGTATTCTCTTAACATTCATGTTGGTTATTCTTCCAAACCATTCCGTCAAAGTCGCCAAGAGAACTGTGCTTATCGATGGTGAAGTCTCTGACAAATACTTGATGATCTACAATAACTCACCATCACCATCCAAGTTTGTGAGAGTGACCATGACTGGTCTTAGATTCGTTGGTAGTGGTTTGCTTTTGTTGTGTATCTCTGTCGTTCCGGTTATCTATGGTTATATCATCTACAGCCGTTTCACAAAGAGCGGAGAAGTCGCCAATGCCCAATTGATGAAGAAGACATTGTTGTTCCATGGTATTGGGTACACAGTTACCACTCTCCTTGTAGGAAACTTTGAGTTTGTCAAGTTGTTCACAGAGTATATTCCAATTGTGTTATTGTGGTGGATTTGGTATTCTGAAAAACCACATATTGCCTTGCAGAACAAGTATGCCGATGTCGAACATACTGATTCCGCCATTCCATTACAGCCAATTGCTATTTAAAGGGGCGATACGTTTTGTTGTTTATAGTGGTACATGAGTTTTACATATCCTTTTGTTTTCGTGTGTGTGTGTGTGTGTTTGTATGTGTGTGTGGTAAATCTACACCATGATATAAATTAAGCTGTATATGCTGTAGTTATATAATAATACATTGAACTATTTTTTACGGACAAGCAATGGAATCATCAACACGCACATCTATTCCTTGATAGCATAGCTTCTTCTGAACTTGTCGTCGACCTCGGTCAAGTAGTAGGTACCCTTGCTCAAGTTATCGAGAGCACCTTGTGGTTTGAAGCTCTTTTGTAAATGTGCCTTTTCTCTTAATTCAATGGCAGCCAAGTAATCTTCGGGACTTTGGATCTTTCTTCCTTCACCTAATTTGTGGTCGAAATCCAAAACCTTGGTGATTGGGGAAATATCGCCAACAACAGTGACGGATAACAAAGTTGAAGCCAAACCAGAACCATAGGAGAAAACACCGATTCTTTTGTCTTTCAAGTTTTCAGCACCAACGTAGTACAACAATGAAGCCAAGGAGACCCATGCGGATGCAGTGTACATGTTACCGGTGTTAGTTGGGACTTGCAAAGCTGGTTGCACTCTCTTCTTGGTTTCATCTTTAGCCAAAGTGACAAAGGTTTTTTCCAAGACTTTATCAGTCAAGGTGGCTTCGTATGACAAGCTGTCAATGTGTTGTCTAGTGGATTCATCAATCAAACCTTCAAAAGCAGATGGGTTGGACTTGTAATCGTTGTACAACAATCTAGCATAACTTTTGGTGACTAATTTACAAGTTGGAACGTGGAAGGCATTGTAATCAAAGTGATCGTAAACACCAACAGTCTTGTTGACGTTGCCAGTGACTTTCTTGGAATAGTTCTTGTAACAGTTATCAACAGCTTTAACATAACAAGACAAGGAGAAATGACCATCGACAACAGGGTATTCACTGGTGAAATCTGGCTTGTAGAAATCGTAGGCGTGTTCCATGAATGAACCACGGACTGAGTCGAAAACAATAGGAGCGTTAGGACCAATCAACATAGCAATGGAACCAACACCACCAGTTGGTCTAGCAGCACCTTTGTCGTAGATAGCAATGTCACCAGCAACAACAATGGCGTCTCTGCCGTCCCAGGAAGACGATTCAATCCAGTTGAAAGCGTTGATGACGGCAGAAGTACCACCGTAACAGGCGTTGACGGTGTCGATACCTTCAATGTCGTTGTTATCTGGGAACAATTGCATCAATACGGATTTGACAGACTTGGATTTATCCAACAAAGTCTCGGTACCGACTTCTAAACGACCGATATTGTTGGTGTCAACATTGTAATTCTTGATTAATCTGGAGACAACAGTCAAGGCAATGGAATAGATATCCTCCCTGTCGTTGACGAAAGCCATGTTGGTTTGACCCAAACCAATGGTGTATTTACCTGCGGCGATACCGTCGAATTTTTCCAATTCTGATTGACTGACGGCTTGGCCAGGAATGTAAACTTCGATACCTTTGATACCAATGTTTTGTGGTGAGTTAGTCATGGTTGTATTAGTAGAATATTATAGGTGACGAGATGATCTCTAGTTGAATAGGTAGATTAGATTAAATAGCCAACTACCAGAACGAAACAGAAAGAAAGAAAGAAAGAAAGAAAACTAGAAGTTGTAAATTTTTTTTTGTATGTAAATTTTCTTTTTTTTTTTATATGTATAATATTGAAAATTTTTTGTGGTTTTGTTTTTACAACAGAAACTACAAACAAAAAAAAAAAAGAAATGTGAAAAATACACGTAGAAAATGACATTTCTATACGACGTTAACATAGTAAGACGCTACCACTTGTATTTGATCCCTCGTTTATAAACGTTTGCGACACGAGTAACGCGAAATAATTGCTCGCACATTCAGCCTTATCGTATTGGTTATAACCAAATTAAACGATATCTTAGAGAGCAACATTTTGCTTCTCCTATTATTAATTAATTTATGGATACGGGGTATTAATCAAGATATTGATGGCGTAATCTCACATGACACGATTTTATCAACAAAAATGTTTGTGGATGACTTATTGATGCCGAACGACAAGACAACATGAAACGGACGATTCAAATGCGAGAGGGGTTTTTATCTTGCGTGCATGTATTGTAGATATGACGAGGAGATTTCCCCAGTGTCTGATCAGTAGTTTTATTGAAAACCTATACGATTTTGACCACCTCATCTCATCTCATGGTTACTAGAGAGGATTTTTAGGACCAATGGTTATGTGCACTGACATATACATTCGATCTAGTTAGGAAAATTTGCCCATTATCCGATAAGGTTTGTTTGTTTGACCTTAGCAATGTATGCTTTGCAAGGGCTTTTGCGTTGTCAGGGAAAACTTCTTCCAACTCGGTTGTCATTAAAAAAGTAAATTCTATGCTAATTATCCTATATTTTCTATTTAAGCAACATAATCCTTATTGCTGTCATTATACTTGTGTCTATTAATAATATCCCTTCTTAACTTCTTAATAAAATGAACCACTTCTCCTATGCAGCAACTGGTAGTAATCACAATACATGCCGTAGCAAATATACACCCCATGATCTTGAATGTCAACAATGGATACTGTCCCACTTGACCTGCTCCAATAATGGTATTGGATAAAGACATGGTGCCAAGAGGGAAAGTCATTGCCCAAAAACTTTTGTTCACTTTCAACAATCCATACTTGTTTGTGTGTTCTGGGTGTGGGTTTCTTGCAAACGGCGCTATTTTCGAACAAACGGACATCACAGCCACAAACAACATGAAGTATCCCAAGCAGACCAAGAACAACGAGACAAACCCACAGATGCACAAAAAGATCTTCCCGTAGAGTAGCTCTTCGGGGATAAGTCTATGCAAATTTTCACCAAATAAATAAATACTGTAGGACGATTGGCCCAAAAACCCTACGGGCAAGAACAGGGTCATGACTATCTGTGTGCTGGGGATTTTGTGGATGATCAATCGCGACATGTAGATGGTTATAATCATCATGGCCAAACTCACCGATAAGCACCAAAGCATGAAACTCACGAGCATGGTGACGATCACGTCGTCCAAACTATGTAACCCCATTTCTATATTATGCCCCGACGACGACACCACCGTGATGGTGACAATTGGCAATAGTAGGTTTGCATTCAATTTGGTGTTGACGTCGGCCAGGTTGAGTTTGGACAAGAATGAAAAGTAAACCACAATGAAGCAGGTGTACACCGCAGATGCGACTGCGATCCACCAAAGAGCCCACACGAAATAGATATGCTTGCCCTTGGTTATTATCGTTATGAAGTTGACGAGTGTGATGTACCCCATTGAAAACGACCCCATGAACACCAGCTTCGACGGGTCGACGTTATACGAGGTGAATCGCCCCTTGAAGTAAACACAGCTCATGATGAACAATGTGACATTGATCAAGAAACAGATACAGGCAACACCAAACATGATGTATCCACATATTTCTAGCCATCGACTAGGGTATGGGAAATCGTATAGCAATGCCGACGATATCCCTGTGCCCATAGCAGTGACAAAATATGCTGGGGTGAAGTTCTTCACCACATCCTGGATTATGAACCTTTGGTAGAATGACTGAGAATATAGAAGCTGCTCCTCTTTTGTATCGAGCGATGAGATTGTTGATTCGCGGTCCATGGTTATAGTATTTTCATCGTTAATCCCCTGCTGGAGGTTGCTTTCTGTTGGACATTTATCTAGAAAAGTAGTAGAATTTTTTCTTGATGGTGTGCT
>JAKTVF010000271.1:0-12063 GCA_030557055.1 Candida tetrigidarum | reverse complement strand
CCGTAATTTGGTAATCTTGCAGAGATCTCCAAGTGTCCTTGAGTGAAACACATTTGGTTCCAACTTTGCACCATTCCGGATCTGTAAAATAAATCGTGGTTTTTATAAGCATCCATACGCAAGTTTAAGGTACCGTTGGCAGTAATTGATGCATCTGGGTCATACCATTCTAAATCCTTAGTGGCATCATAATGAATATCAGGAGCAGTGAAAAATTGGTCGTCTCCTTCGTAGAAAGTTCTTCCTTCGGCGTTGAATTCATCGGAGAAAACCAATGGCCACTTGCTTCCATCTCTAGCAGTCTTGAAAAGAGCATCTTCTGGAGTATCTGGATCGACCAAAGTTTGTCTAATGGCACCTAACATAGGGTATGTATAATGAGTTAATATTTCATAATGTTCTGGACGGTATGGCTGTGTGGCACCCGAATATGTTACTGCGGGCAAGATGATGAACACGGCTAATGCTCCAATTAATAAAACAATGAGTCCAATAAGACCACCAAAAGACCTTTTGTCCATGTTTTTCAAGTCGTAGATGAATCTGTTTTTGTCATATTCTGCATCGACAACTGGATCTGGGTTATGCAAGTAGTCGTCTGATTCTTTTTCATCGATGCTTAATGGGAACGAAGATGCTGGGTATCCACCGAAAGGACTGAAATCAGCAGCATAAGGACTATTCGATCTGTCTGAAATAGTGGATTCATTATTGACGCTACTGGTTGTGGAATTTCGTGAATCTCCATGATGTGGAAAACGTGAATTAGAGTGAGGATTATTGTATGAAATTAACGAAGTTGAGGAAACAACTCTAGATCCTGCTAACGACGGATATCTGTCGAATTCTGTAGCGGATTTCGGATTTAATTTGTTGCTGTCGCTTGCTGCACTCGAAGATACGTCACGACTCATTGACTGGTGATTTGGTAATAATTTAGATTCATCAGAACTCGAAATTTCTTGATTTAAGTATTGCGAGCTGCCACCGTTGGAGTAGTATCCGCTATAGGCTTGGAATGGTTTGCCATATTCTGATTCTGGGAAATTCGATGATTCTGGGTATGGATGCTGTGGTATGGAAGATTGTTGGTGTTGAGACGACGAGGAAACTGAACCGGAATCTGGGTCGGCATCATCTGCAAATGGGTTTCTTGAGTTGTATGCTGAGTCTAATTCCTCGTTACTATTATCCTCTCTGTGAAATTGAGGAGTATTTGACGTCAAATCTCTCGGGGTAGATGACATGGTAGGATATGTTTGTTATTGTTGTTATTGTTGTTTTTTGGTTAAACTTTTTCTCGATGTTGTTGTCGATTTTGCAGCTTTGCTGGTTACGTAATTTAATGGAATACAGTTCCGTCTAACTGATTATTTTCTTAATTAAATCTTAAATTACCAAGAATAAACTGGTATTAGATCCCTAATGGAAGGAAAAAAAAATTCTTGGTGGTTGTTGGAAATAAAAATAAAAATAACAAGGAAAATTTTTTTTTTCTTCGGTACCTGGAACAAATAAAAAAAGAAAAAAAAAAGAAACGTCACAATCAGATTTTCTTGGTAGACGAGGTTAAGGTCAAGGAAGAAAGTTTAGAACGAAACGAATAAAGTATGAAGGTAAGTAAACGAATGTAAAGGGATTGTTGGTGCCTTGGGAGGTGAATAAAGATCAAAAGAACTGTTCTTGTTAAAAAAACAGAAAAAAAGGTGAAAAAGAAAAAGAAAACAAGGTAGAAATTTGTTTTTTTTGAAGAATGTGTTTGAAATCTACAGTATTCATCATACACACACTATACGGAGAGATTGGGCGGAAAAATTTTTGGTGTCAGAGATTGGGTAGTGTAACAAAATCAAATAATAAAGTTTCTCAAAACCTACATAAAAAAAAATAACAAACAAAAAACATTACGACATTTTGTCTCCAAAAATAGAATGAAAATAACAATAATAGGTAACTACGCGACATTTCATGCATATCTCCAAAAAAAAAGAAGAAACAAAAAAAAAAGAAACAAAAAAAGAAATTCAACAATCGCTTGAAAAAAAAACACATGAGGACGTAACGAGCGGCCGACCGAGCGACCAAAGCAGTCAAACGGCGAACAAAAGTATCCACGAACCGAATTTTTGATTCCCATACACGCTTCATGCTACGCCTCTTTTTTTTTTTCTAAATTTATAGCACAATCATTGTAATGTTTACAATTTGGTGAGACAACAGATTTCATCATCATTCGATGCCCCTAGTAGTTAGTAGTAACCCATCTGAAACTTACGACATTTCACGTCCACATGGCTAGTATTTTTTTTTTTAATGTTTGTATGTGGGTTTGTTGGTGGGGCGAGAGATTGGCGTAGTTTCCATACCGATTTCGACACAACCCAACTCCTCTTCAACAAAAAAAAAATAAAAAAAAACATCGAGAACGCGACAGCAGGGTAGGAAATGTTCATGCTACACTCATGAGCCCGGTGATCTACAATTTCTCAATCCAGTTAAATTATTACATATCATTAAAGCTGGAAGAGAGATTGGCAATATCAAAACAAAATCACATCTCAGAAATCCTTATAACATGATTGGAGCAGGTAAAAGCCTTACAATGTGTATGTAAAATCATAAAGGGAACCTCTACTACACAAAACACGAAAAATGAATACAAAAAAATAATAATAATACTTTTTTTTTTGTGGTTAGATTCGCCCTAAAAGAAACAAGGAGATGACGAAAGAAAAGGAGAGGGAGTAGGTGTGGGAGAAATCAAAACCTCCGAACCACTAAAATACGCGTCCGTGCTTTTTTGTGAGTTACAAACAAAGGAACATTTGAATTATACAACCTAGCAACAAAGGGCTGTCACACAATTCAGAAGAGAATGTTACAATTGTTGTAAATGTTAGTTGTTTTATCAGACGTGTATGTGTAACTCTTGGTACAATTGCTTGACCCACCCACACGACATTACAACTCTACAAACATATCTTTGTTTGTTTGTTCGTTTTTTTGTTTGGATTGTTTTTTTTTTCTCTTCCTCCCTCCTTCCAGCTCTCGCTTTGTCCTGGTTTTGTTTTTTTTTTTTTTTGCTTGTTTTGCTACTACCACAAACGCATCTCTGAGGCTATGTTCTGAAACAAGACTACGCCTCTTAAAAACAAGAATCCTGTATCCACAGTATTCTCTCTGTGTCAAGTAATCTGATCCAATCATTTGGAAATTGCTTGTGTTCATATGCATGTGTGTTTGGGTGTACCTGTAACAGACGAATCGGGATTTAAACAAGATCTAGATCATCGCCTTTTTTTTGGGCCCATTTCATTCTGTTTTTGGTTGCAATATTTTGTTCACTTTATATGATGGCAAGTAGAATTTTGCATCTATTATTATTTTTATTTTTCTGAGTTTGCTGGTAGAAAAGACCTAAATAAAGCCTTACATTCTACAGGTATTGATCGATGTTGTAATTCTCGTTGCAAGATATGTCGTAACAGTTTTGGATCTACTGAAATGTGCATAATTTTGCATTTCTGGGGAAAAGGGATGGAGAGAGAACAGTCACGCAACCGATTTTCCTTCCTCTCCCTATATCCCTTGTCTTCCAATCATTTCACAATTTTCAAACATGCCCATATTCAAGTCTACTATTATTATTATCCGTAAATACCAGTTAATTATACCTCTCTTAGCCGGTTCTGGTTTCTATTTTACCAAGAAATTGAAAGTAACAATATTTCTTTATTTTTACACCCAAGAAAAAAAAAGTTTCTTTCTTTAGTTGCGAAAAAATTTCTTGGTAAAAGGATTATTTCTTGTTTTTATTCTACAACAGCCAGGATTGAAAAAATTGTAACCTTATAGTAAAGAGTATTATTTTTTTTTATAAAACTCAAACGACAAGTCAAGCACGTTTATATTTAAATAATTATTCATTTCTTCCTCCTTTTTATTTTTATTTTCTTTCTTTCTTTTATATATTAGAAACAAAAAACAACATTTTGGCGTCGTTTTTTTTTTCTTTTTGGTCTTTTCTTTTATCAGCAATTTACATTCGTTATCCTATTCCCTATTCAATTTTGTTTGTTGTTGTTAATTAATTCTTGAGTCACGTATATTGATAGAACTTAATAATCTACCATGGCAAGAGATCTAACATATAATGCTCCTAAGATAAGATTTGTGGACAGCGATGGACATGAGGAGAATTTCCAATTTTCAAATAATAACTCAAACACTGATGTAGCCAGCACGGCATCAAACAGCCAACCCCCAGCACAGCAGAATCCATTTTCTGATCAATCAAATACAAACAGTACCGATTCCATACAATTCCAAGTTTCTCCTCCGGCTTCGAATGAAATAGGTCATCCCCATAGTTTCCATTACAACGAAGCAAACTCCATATATTCAGAATCTCCAAATACTACACAACGATCTCAATTTCGTCCACTATTAAATTCAGATAAGCGAAACCTGCTGCCTGAAGACTTTTCCAACCAATCATCATCAACAATGAGTCAACCTCCTGGGTTGGACAGGTATCCCAAACATGTCCTACCGCCAAGTGGTCCAAACCGTGACATACTGCAGAGTTCATTTGATAATAATTCAAATTTTTCTCTGTATACACAGAATTCCGAAAGTGAATTAATGCCAATTATGGATGGAGATTTCAGTCCTTTTGGTGGATACCCTGCGTCATCTTTCCCATTAAGTATAGAAGAAAGAGAGCCAGATGACTATTTACATAACCCAGATCCAGTGGAGGATGCCGAATATGATAAAAACCGATTCATGTATGATTTGAAAAACATGGACAAAAGATCCATGGGTGGATTAATGGGGTTTATTGTGTTGACGATAGGTGCCTTATGTGTGTTTATCGTGTTGCCACTAGTTACCTTTACACAATATAACCCCAAAGTACAAGACATGGAGTATGAAATCTTGACTGCTTATACATACCCTATGCTTGGTGCCATTAGACAAACTTTAGTTGATCCAGATACCCCAGAATCAGCATTGACCTGGAAGTCGAAAGATGGAGAAGATTGGGATTTGGTTTTCTCGGATGAATTCAACGCAGAAGGGAGAACTTTTTATGAAGGAGATGATCAATTTTTCACTTCCCCGGATTTCCACTATGCGGCTACCCAAGATTTGGAATGGTATGACCCAGATGCAGCGACTACTGCCAACGGTACTTTGAATTTACGATTAGATGCATTTAGAAATCACAACTTGTTGTATCGTTCCGGGATGGTGCAAAGTTGGAATAAAATGTGTTTCACACAGGGGAAATTAGAATTCCTGGCTCGTTTGCCTGGGTATGGTAATATCTCAGGGTTATGGCCAGGGTTATGGTCAATGGGTAATTTGGGAAGACCAGGTTACTTGGCTTCAACAGAAGGTATTTGGCCATATACATATAACTCATGTGATGCAGGTATCACACCTAATCAAAGTTCACCAGATGGTATTTCCTACTTGCCAGGTCAGAGATTAAACAGTTGTACGTGTCCTGGAGAATCCCATCCTAATCCAGGTGTGGGAAGAGGTGCTCCTGAAATTGATGCTTTAGAAGGTGAAATCCATGGTATTATTGGTAGAGTCTCACAATCTTTACAAATTGCTCCATATGATGTTTGGTACTATCCTGATTACGATTTCGTCGAAGTTCATAATAGTTCAGTGACATTAATGAATACTTATACTGGTGGTCCATTCCAACAAGCTGTTTCTGGTGTCACTATGTTGAACACCACCTGGTATCAATTTGGTGCTGATGCCGACAAATTCCAAAAATACGGGTACGAATATCTTAATGACGACAAAAACGGATACTTGCGTTGGTTTGTCGGAGATGATCCTACTTTCACCATGTATGCCAATTCATTACATCCTAATGGGAATATCGGATGGAGACAACTTCCCAAAGAACCTATTTCCATCATTATGAATTTGGGTATTTCCAACAGTTGGGCATATATAGATTGGCCAAGTTTGGTATTTCCTGCCACCATGAGAGTAGATTACGTTAGAGTATATCAACCAAAGGACCAAATCAATGTGGGGTGTGATCCAAAGGATTATCCTACTTATGATTACATCCAGGAACATTTGAACATTTATCAAAATATGAACTTGACTACTTTCGAAATGGGAGGCTATACATTCCCTAAAAATAGATTGACTGGTTGTAAGTAGTAAGTATTATGTATTATGTATTTTTCTAGTTGTTGTATATAATTGAATGTACTTTATTTGGATAAATTTCATTTAATCGGGACTTGTTTTGTAATGCAGTAAATTGACCTTGTGAAAGGGTTATAAAGTTCAAAATTCCGTTATTTGTAGCTGCGATAACAATGGACTTGCCACCATTCTTAAATAAACCATCTCGGGTTTTGTAATATTCGTTACGCAATTGTATAGATTTGTCTAATTTTGCTTGTCGTTCAGCATACTGTTTAGCACGAATTTCTTTCTTTGATTCCATTTTCTTGTTTTCCTTCTTTGGGTGGTTATTTATCTTTGGCACAACAGCATCAGAGGAAGATACTTTCTCCATGTGCAACATTTGTATTTGTGATAATGTTAAAAACTGGGTGTTTTTGGATGAATCAACCACGCATACTTGGAAATCAGGTGGCGGTGGGTTCTTCTTTGCAAAGCTGGGCGTTGGTTTCCACACATTGAACGTTATATGAATTGGTTTCGATGGTGGCTTATAGTCTATAGGTTTTGTATCCAACCGTATTGATTTAAATACATCTGTGTAATTGAAATAATGTTTGGATTTGAAATGCAATGAATGAAATACAGGGTATGATATAATCCCCCATTGTCTTGGCCATAGTATAAATGGAGAACTAGTGTGATTTATGATTTCCTTAGCCTGGGGAACCTCTTCTTCATCTTCATCATCTTCCTTGTGGTGATGGAACTCTTGTAGAACATACCCCAATCTCTTTAAATATGCATAAACTTGATATTTCGCCAAAGGTATCTCTAATAAACAATACAAATATTCCAAATCAAGAGCCACCAATTTCTTTTCTATATCAAAATCTCCCACTTGATCATTCAACCATTTCATATACTCATCACTCGATAAATAAACAACCAATGATCCCCTCTCAGCCAAATAAATCGTCTCCAAATTATTCAATCTCATCCCATGAATGCCACCTATATTCACCGCAATACCCATATCTCGGAAATAGTTCCCCCGAAGTTGTGGAACCAAACAATATCCTTCATTCATCCAAACACCCAATAATTTATTCTTTGTATGATGGCCACGAACATTGGAGAGAGCATTAAACATGGTTTTCTGGGATTCATCTAATGCTGATGTTTGTACCGTGGTTCCATCTGGTTCGAATTCTTTTTCACCTCTTTTGGGAATACTTGATTTATTCAAGAATTTCCAATCCTGTATTTCATCTTCGATATCGTACGTCTTCTCTGTTTCTATTCTGTCATCCTCTTCACCGGCATCTGACATGGTTGTGATGCTAAGGAGATGTGTACAATGAAAAAAAAAAAAAAAAAAAATCAGTCGTGCATAAAAAGTACATATATAAAGAAAAAAGTACAAGAAAATGAGTGATACGTAGTTAGTGTTTGAGATTGATTGATTTACAATAACAATACAAATAATGACAGACAGTCCAATAACATATAAAGTTTTAGTAAGTTCGTCACCTTATAAGAGATCCTAGTTCCATTCTTTATTATTGGACTTCCTAGAGAATTAAGAAAATACTAACGCAAACATCTTCACCCAATAGGCAGAATCAATACTTGATGATCTACTAAATAACATAATCAAGCAAACAACATTAAACAACCTAACTAACCCCATTACAGCAGATTCACAAGAATTCATAGATCAAGATAAAGTGAAATTGAAACAAGCTGAAACTTCGAAATATTTCCAGTGTAATAATTGTGGACGAAATATAGCTGGGGTCAGATTTGCTCAACATATTAATAAATGTTTGGATAGAAAGCGAAAGTAATGAAACTGAGTTCATAGAAATAGAGGTGGTGGTGGTGGTAGAGCATGAATGTTGTTTAGCGAACAACAGATATTGAAATTAAATTACAATTAATCGTTAAATTATCATTGGACTCTAAATATTTATAAATACAATACTGGATACTTCCCTTGAGGAAGAGAATTAACTCATACTATCATTTTTACTAAAGATCATGTAGTCTTTCCTCTTCCTTCATTTTCTGAGATGTAATCCACATAGAAAAAACAGAGTCTGAAAAGTTGACCTCATCATTCTATCAAATAAACCAACCCCCAGGCAGCACCTGCCGCTATTGACCCAACAACCACCATCTCAAGTCCGGCAGAAAATTTCTTATGAGTAGGACAACCTTCACCCATGGAAATACTACATTTGAAGTAACCAAACAACATAAGCACTACCAACATGGCAATTACACTTACCATTAAACCAGTTCCCACGTGACTGGTGAAGAAATATGGTAATAATGGAACAAATCCACCAATGAAATATGAGGAACCGATTGTTAAAGCGGAAGTTAATTCTCTTCCATCTGCAGGTTGTTCCAAACCTTTACCAAATCTGATGACAAAATCTATCAAGTTTCTTGGTTTTGCATCTAAGTCTTTTAAAAATGATACGATTGTTTGTTCACTGGCACCTAATTCAAACATTATTTCTGCAGCGTCTTGGTTGATCAATTCTGGTTTCTTGAAAAATTCCAACTTTTCCTTCTTGACTTGAGAATTATAGTATTCAGCTTCCGATTTAGCAGCTAAAAACCCACCTAAACCCATCGATATGGCACCAGAAACCAATTCAGCCATACCACCAGTGATGACCAATTTAGAATCACCCAAGGATGATAAACCGGCAGTTAATGCAAAGGGAACGGTCAAACCATCGGATAACCCTATGATTATATCGGACATGACTCTTGGATCAAATGTGTTGAAAAATGCAGTGATCTTGTCGACGTTTTCTTCTTCTTTGATTTCACCAGATGACGAACTGATGGATGCAGCAGCTTGTGTGATGGCTTCTTCTCTGGCAATTTGTTGTGCACGTTCGTCGGTTTCACCTGTTGAACCGTAAGGAATTTGGTTGTTGTCTATTAATCTTTCTACTCTTTCGAGTTCATCATCGGTTTTGTTCTTGGAACTTAGAACACTGGCGATTCCGTTTTTTAATGCTACTAAGGACATGGTTGTGGGATAAAGTTTTGTGTGCGTGTGTGATCTGTAGGATACGTGTAGAATAAGATTGAATAATTATCAACGGATTATTAATAGTAATGGTAATAACAAATATATAGGTATACTGGAAAAAGGATATCTATAGTTGAAAGGAAAAAAAGAATAAAATAGAATGAAATGAAATGACAATGAAAAAAAAAAAATAAGCAGAAACTGATATATTTATAATCTGTATGTGTTTTTATTTTTTTTCTTTTTTCAATTTTTTTGTTTTATTATTTATTCGGGTCGAAATTGTTTTTGCGTAAATTTAGTCTTAGGGGGGGTTGGAGAGTGCGAGAGAGTGTGAGAGTGTGAGAAAGACAAGTTGTTAACCATTTTACTATTTTAAGAAAAATCTAAACTATGTTATACAAGACATAAACATTGTCTTAGAGATAAAAAAAAATCTTAACCATAAAATTGTACTTTGGTATTATACAAGTGGAGAACTACAAGACTGTGGTTTTTCATTTGGCGGGGGGCGATTGCCAGTTGATCGCGATGACTTTTTTTTTGCCTTTTTCTTTTGTTTGTTAGTCTTAACCTCAAAGCAAACAAAATTGTTGCTAAAAAGGATTAGTAAGTATGGCTGATAGAACTTTATAATTGTTTTGTGTAACTGAAATTCTAGAGGTGCTGACAAATCTCTCGCTTTTTATTGGTGGTTATAATTTGGATTTATCGTGTGAATGTGATCAAAAAAGTGTCTATTTTGTCTTTTGTTTCCGTAATACGGGATTACCGAAATTTGCGCGTAGAACCGCACCTAGACTCACCTCGTGGGATTGCTTAATAATGGTCGCACCTTCTCGCCATGCCTAAGGCGAGAGAAGAAAGCAATGGTCTATTAGATAGAAACTACTGTTATCACCATCAAAAAAAAAATCCAAGGTGATATTTCTATTTTTTGAATTTGAAACTGTAACATCATGTAAAAACTTGTTAAGGTTTCAACTACGAAAGAGGGAGTATTAGGAGGGGGGAAGATAAGTCTCCTTATTTTAGAGTAAATAGTATAGATTATGTTCTCTTCTCTACTTTACATCCCATGTAACGATAGATTCTTCGACCAAGGGCAGGTAGTCTACTATTAACATCTCTACTCGTGGAAGGGATAGAAGACGAAGAGGGGATATGATATGATATGGTAAATATTGCTTTCAAAGTTTAAAAAAAACAATTTGGGCAATTCACCCACAATATAACAATAGGAAAAGTTAAATAATCACCACAGTTTAACTTGATAGTTTGTTTTTTTTTTTAGAATTGTTTTCCACGGTTATTGATTTTCTGATCGTTATCACGTGACTTGGTGACCACAATATTTTCCCACGTGACTTTGAGATAATAAAGCAGTAACCATGTTTTCCTATGGATATACAGTAAGATGTATATGCTGGTATCGTAGGCATGTGGTACTAGACCAACCAAGGTCAATCATTGCATTTGATTTTCATTCTCTTTTTTTTTGAATAATTTCGTTGATTTTTCATACTAAAAATTAATTTGAAACAAAAAAAATTCAGAAGATGCGATCATCTCCCCTCATCATTCGTTGCTGATCTACATGTCATAAACTTTCCTGTCATAAACACTTTTGTCCTAATCGTGGTTTCCATCACTTCCATTGATACGCGTCCTTTAAATTGTATCGCTTTTTATTTTCATTTTTGCAACCTTTCTTAAATTAGGGCATGCGAAGAGTGCAAAGATTTACACAGCCAATCATTCTTTGCGCACTGAGGTTTTTTTTACTTTACATTTCTTTTTTTTTTGGGTATATTTTTACAAGGTAAGCATAAGCGTACGGAATGTGTTTCATAATTGTAACAGAGTAGTGGTGGTGTTGTTGTCACAGTGGTTGATTCCCCACCCAGTGTAGCTACGCGTCACAACACGGTGTATATTCAGTAAGCACAGCTCGTCCTTATAGGTTTATTGGTGGGTAGCATCTTCTACACTGTTTACATTTAGTCCTAAAGGGAACAATAAACAATAGAAAGAAAAAAAAAAGGTACACGGTTTAAAAAAAAACAAAAAAAACAAAAAGGAATGCATTTTTCGCACGGCGACATAAATGAATGCGACACCTTTGTCGCACTATGGTTGTGAGGTACACCATTGAAATTTGACATTGAGAACCCTTTGGGATTGCTGGCTGATGGATGAAATTCCGGAGTTGAGATGATATTATGGAAAGACCAAAAAAAATATCGTCGTTGCAATAGTGAAGGAAAGAGTAAAGAGTTTAGGAAATTATTAACAGAATACAACTAATAAATAAATAATAAAGTATAGGAGAAGTGAGAAAAATTTTCTTGTACACCAAAGAGCGTGATTTTTCTTTGTTACACATTCTAAAACATACTACAATGACGAAAAAAACCAAAACAAGCCAAAAACAAAGAGATGAATAAATTTTTATTTCTTAAGAGTCTGTGTCTATGAGTATCATGATTAGAAAAAGTTGAAATATGACATGTGAGTTATATAGACGCAGGGATTTTTCACATTTGAGAAGAGGAAGAAGTTGTCATGGTAATTACAACTGAAATAGATGGCTGGTTAGTTGTTAGGAGGAAGAAGAAGAGGTGGTGGCCTTTTTGTTTGTTTCGCACTGATCTTAATTGATTTAGTGTAACATTTAATAAATACAATAAAAAATAAATAATAAATCGAAAATCCCCCCAAAGTACACGCTCAAAACCTAATTTAATTGTTTATCGTTTATGAAATACACGAAAAATTCAAATATTATATATCTCAGTAATAATCGACGCATATTTGAACCTCATGCAAGAAAA